>ML823134.1:0-18085 GCA_009831015.1 Picea engelmannii
GGGGGGGGGGGGGTGTATCTGCAAAAGACCATCTTAACAAGTTTTGGTGTAAATGCATCAAGCATGATATTTCTGATTTAAAGGTTTTATGCATAATTTTTTCTTTCACTTTCTGGGGCCAGATTAAACATTGGTTTGAGTCTTTCCCAACATATCAAATTATTGATTAGTTTTAGTTTGTAGATGAATTTTTATATGCTTTTGAAAAATATAATTACAATCAATTATGTGAAGAATTTCAGACTTTACTAATCAATGGAAATTCATCTTCAGAAGGATTTTCAACAAGAATCCATCGCGTTCTTTGAAAATTTAATCTTGATGACATGTCATTTGTACTAAATCTCCTCTAGGTCTGAACTTTCTCATATATTTATACAATGATGGAAAAACATCATGCTATATCCTAGAGCAATTTGTTGATGGGCAAATTCAACAGGACATCATGATGCTTGTCCAACCAATGTACTAAATCTAGGACATCATGATGCTTTTCCAACCAATCCATTCCAATGAGAACATCATAAGATCCCAATGGTATAATATTTATATTAGTATTAGTATTCACTCCGTTAAGACTTATGGAACAACCTTTGACCATATCATTGATCCTTCTTTTGATTCCACTGTTTAGCTGAACCAAACTTGATTTTTAAAGCTCACTTTTCTCCAAATGTAATCTATCCACTATTTTTTGATCAATGTAATAATGACTTTCTCCTAAATCAATTAAAATAGAAACATGATGATTAATGATCTTACCTTCCACCTGGATCATATTTGATTGGTACTTTGCTTGTCGATATTCTAATGTTGCATAGATTCTTCCCATGTATTCTATTGTTTTAGCCTCTTGGATGTTGTTCATGGTCTTCACTTTGTCTTTTCCATGAGGGAAATCCTTGTACAGGTGATTTTATTTGCATCCCCAACATTGGTTTGGTGGTCTTCCCATTTTTCCCAAGGATTCTTCTTTCTTGGATTCATCCTTAGCATACTAATATTGCTGATTTTTATTAGGTTTGTTTTTGTTGAAAGGAGGTTTGAATTCCTCCCCCCTCTGATCATATTTCTCCTTCTTCTTATCCTTCCAAGATTTCTACATGGATTCTTTGCCCTTGTCTTGCTCATATAAGTACTTATCCTTGATGATGGTCTCAGTCAAAGTACTAGGCTCATCATATTGAATCTTGTATTTATAAAATGAATCCATTCCACTCAAAAACCTTTGTATTTTTACTTTCTCATCTTTTATAAATCCGACATACTTTAGCAGTCCCAATAACTTTTTTTCATACTCTACCATGGTCATGCTTCCTAGCCTAAGTTCAAAGAACTCCTACATTTTCTTGTCATAGAAGTTCTCTGAAAGGTACTCCTTCTGAAAATATTTATTGAATTTATTCCAAGTGAGCCTAGTCTCATTTATTTACTCAACTTTATTAAGTTTATCCCACCACATAACAACTTTTCCATGTAGATGGTAAGTGACAATTTTGGATTCTATGTTTGGTGAGAAGTTATGCAATTGAAAGTAACTCCCGAGTCCAAGCAATCATGCTTCAAAATCATATTCCCTTTCTCTTTCACCATAAAAATATAGTGGCTTAAGATTTCTCCACTCTCCTTGCAAACTGTCAAATTCCTTCCTTCTTCTTTGATGCCTAACAATAGACATTTCTGGGCTACTTATGGAATATTCATATGCATAAAATTTAATTGCTAAGTGAGGAGAGTGATGTCTATGATTTCTTCTATCACTTCTTGAATAACTAGATCTTATGTAGTTATCTCTTCATTCCTAATATCTTCCCTCTTCCTCATGTCTTGAGTTTGATCCACTCTTTGTTTGCCTCTACAAATGATTTAAGTTTTGCATCACTTGAGCATTTAACTGATTTTGTTCTCTTATCAGACTCTCATTGTATTCTTTTTATATTTTTAATTATATCATTAAGATTCTCACAGTATCTATTAATGTTTCTTTCTCCACTCTTCCCTAGTGTCCATTTGATTCTGTCTCTGTAGTACCAACACTGATATTTTTTCCTTTGGCCTCTTTATCATGGTTGTAAGCTCCCTCTCCTTCTTCCATTTATTGAATATGAATTCTTATACTGAAATCATACGTTTACACCCCTAATTATGAAAAATGTGGAAGCAACCATTTTTGTTAGAAATACGCATATCATAAAAAAAATTGTTGATTAATGCTACATGTCCTTTTTTCTTCTCAATTTATGAATATTTATATCACAATTCTCCAAATTATAACAATTCTAGTTCATTCTCCTATGAATCATATTTCCAACGACTATACTCTTTCCCCAATATGATTTCTGAGTTGAAAGTTATGGCTCTCTAAAAGATCCACTTCACCCCCCATTTATGCATTTTCTCCACTCATGAAATTTTATTGAAATGACAACTTCAGTGTACTGCAGAAGAAAATATATCAGGAACTAGAGAAAATTTTATGTGAGGCATAGATAGTTAAAATGAAAAGGAATTCATATCAATTTTCATATTTTCAATATCATACTATAGTAAACAACAACAACAATATGGAATCTGCAACTTTATCCCTTTTCAATCATTTTTCCAGACATAGAATATTTGGCAAAATTGGCTATCTCTGAATTGGTGCACTTCTGAACAATTTTCACTAAACCAAAGTTGTTTGTATTTATGAGTAAATAAAATGTCAAGAAAATACAATTTTTCAGTTTTGTGATTTGGGATCACTTTTCCTTCTCCGAAAGTTTCAAAAATCCCTAAAAAGTTCCTTGGAATAGTGAATTTTGGCCTATTTCAGTATCCCCATTTAAATCCCCTAAGGATTTATCCAGTTCCTTCATGGGTTATTTCGATGTCTTGTTTTTGGATACTCCCAATGAATTTCATCTTAATCTGGACCTAGATCTTTGAAAACTATTATTTCACAATTTCTGACAAATCCAAGAAGAAATGAACAATGAACCTCTCAGACAATTTCATAGAAATCCTCTTTGCGGAAAAAAATTATTAGTTTCATCCAAATCTAACTTAATCTACTCTATCTAGGGACAAAATAAGAAAATGGATCTAGACTTAGTTTTTTTTTTTTTTGACACTGTGGAGTAGTTTTCTTACAGGCCAGTCTGCATTGTTGATCTTAAAATTAGAATAGATCTAGACCGTCCATCAAAGGTTCCCATTCGAAGTGATGAAGAATCAGGTTCAAATGGGACTTTGAAAGGAGGGTATTAAAGAATATCCCTTTTTGATACTGGTAAACCTTTTCATTCGGAGTTCATAAAATTATGTAAGTTTTGCCACTTCGACCAAAGGATATTGAAGAATATTCCCTTCTTGATACCGTAAAAAATTTTCATTCATATTTCAAAAGATTGACTAAGTTTCACTGCTATGAAAAGGAAGGTATTGAAGAATATTCCCTTTTGATACCTTATCACTCGGAGTTCAAAAGTCAGGGAAATTTCGCTGCTCCGAAAAGGGAGGGTATCAAAGAATATTCCCTTCTCAATACCATTGGAACTTTTCATTCAGAGTTCAGAAGTTTGATTAATTTTCATTGCTCCATAAAGGAAGTTATCGAAGAATATTCCCTTTCGATACCTTATCACTTGTAGTTCAAAAGTCAGGGAAGTTTCGTTGCTCTGAAACGAGAGGGTATCAAAGAAAATTCCCTTCTAGATACCATTTCACTCAGAGTTCAAAATTTAGTGAAAGTTTGATGCTCTTAAAAGGGAGGGTAACGAATAATATTCTCTTCTCAATACCATCGAAACTTTTCATTCGGAGTTCAAAAATTTGATGAAGTTTCACTGCTCCAAAAAGGAGGGCATCGAAGAATATTCCATTTCAACAATTGAACACTTGAAGTTGAAACTATTGGGAAATATTCATCGCTTCGACCAAAGGGGTATAAACGAATATTCCTAATCGATACAATCAAAACTCTTCTAAACAAGATCTTCTGAAAACTCCTTTATGAAAAACATGTCTCAATGAGATCTGATGACTGAGAATGATCTCGAATGATCTAATGGCTCTCATTCATTTGTGTAATGTCCCTAATGTTACAACTACAAGCGAAGCAGAAGGTGAAAATTTGTTTTTAGTTTTTAGGCAGGAAGGCAATGAAGACACAGTTAACCACACCTAGATGATGAACACACACATGTCAATTAGGCGATATACAACTATGACTCCATGCACTAGCACAAGAGAAACTGGGTGAAACATGCAGAAATCAAGGACAAACATAAACAACTACCTGCCCTACACAACGTGACAATGCCTACAAGCTAAGGGTCAACATCTCCAATCCCGACACAACAAAATACTTGCACAATGAAAATCAATCTGTACACATTAAATTAATTATTACCAAACAAGTGGTTCCTTGTACTAAATTCCAATTCCGTTATCAGATAGGTATTTTACTAAGGAGGAAAATTTGCTATCCTTTAAACTAGAACACTATAAAAATTGCTATCTATATAATCTATATATTGATATTATTGTATCACATAGATAAAGAAACATTGTCACTACATATTAATTTGTTGGTTATACACAACATCCCACAAAATTGACAATTAGCTATTGTATACAAAATATCATTGTCATCTACTGTAATTCTCTTTAAATTTGTAATTCTCTTTAAATTTGTTGTCTATACCATAAGAGCTAATAATGAAATTAACAATATAGACATTATTGTTTAAATAGTTCTTCCCCTTAATGATATAAAGAGAGGGTAAGTAATGATGATGTATAATGAGGATGTATACTGTCTAAAATATATTGCTAAGTTAAGAAGATGTTGTTGAGAGAAAACATGATATTTCTAGCGAAATATGATATCGCCATGTCATTACTGTAAAAATGTTGCCATCTCTATAATATGTTATCTATCAATAAAATAAATGATGTTTATTGCATAATATTGTCGCCATTTATCATAAGCTGCCTATGAAATAAAAAGGGTGAAAAGGAAGTCATCACACCATTGCACGGTAATTAATCAGTCTGAATACCATCACTGTCTAAAAATTATGGTTGTTAGGCATCATTATCTCAGTCCCATGAATACATTGCCATCTATTAGTTTTCTCATATTTAGATTGGTTGCAGTTTATTTTAAAGGGAATCACTTAATTAAACAACATCATAGATTCTCTGCCAAATGTTACTGTTAAGGCACGACCATAGATAAAAATAGTTGGTATATAATGATGTAAAACCACTGTTACATTATAATTAGAAAATCATAATTACACAATCAATTAACACTGTAAAGATCATCATAAATAGGAAATCATAAATATACAATCAATTAACACTATAAATACATCGTCATGATATAGCCAATAAGTTGTCAATAAACACAATGATATTCCTTTTAAAAGTTACTGTCAAAATCGCAGTATTTAATTATATTAAAGGAATTTAAAAACTCCACGAGTTTATTCTATGCCTGCGATGTATTAGTTTAGTAGATAGGTAAATAAGATCACTTATGTTAATAATCGATGGGTAAAAAATCTACGAAAGGATACAATTCAATTAATGGTTGCATAATAAATCACAGTACAAAAGGGGCCATGATTAAATTACAGAGGCACCACAGTTTCCATTCAAGCCAAACCCATCAATGCCAATCAATGCAATCTACGTTGTGGTAAGGGTTGGGTGAAAGCGGTGCGAATGGCCATAAATTTCATAGTGTAACCACGAGTTATGTTCCATGGAAACAATATGGTGAGTGTTGTGCGAGCTGCCACCGAATCATATGAAACCGCTGAGTAAAATCCTAGAAAATCATGGGGGTGAGTGTTGTGCGATGTGCCACCGAATCATATGAAACTGCAGAGTAAAATCCTAGAAAATTGTGGGGGTGAGTGCAGTGTCATTCGCTGGGTAAGTGCGTTCAATTCGTAGTCATGTTGACGGACGAAATTCTCCGTCCGTCAATTGAGAGAGTGGAACCAGTCTTGGGTTGTCCGAATAACCCAAGCCGTTTGGAATGAACCACCCTGACGGGTTTAACGGCTCCGTTGGCTGCTCCAAAGTCCTAAGAAAACCAAAGAGAAAACTAATCTAACTAAAACAAATAAAACTAACTAAAAACTAATAAAACGAATTAAATTAACTAAAACTAATAAAACAAATTAACTAAAAACAAACAAACTAATCTAATTGAAACAAACTAATAAATAAACTAAAACTAGATATAAGAAACTAAATTAACTACTCTAACTATTATATACAATCTACTAATTACTATTACACTAACTCTAGCAATTAAATATCTAATTACTAATTAGATTACAACTTATTCACAAATATACAATATTCACAACTGGCAGATTTAAATAAAACCTGTAAAACTTTGTTTGCTTTCTGCCCTAAGACAGCTAGAGATATTTTTTATTTTTTGATTTTATGAATAAGGAATAAAACTACTGAAATTAAACAATCTAATATATTTACTGAAATTAAACAATCTAATATACTAATTCTATCTAAACTAATAAAAACAGTAAACAAACAAGCGACTAACTGACCTGGAAGCACTCCAAGTTTGTCCTGTGTGTGATGACTTCGAAGCTGGTCAGAGGAAGTAAAATCGCACAGGTTGGTCCAGAAGCTTCTCGTAAATGATAGGCTACACTTCTCTTTGAATTGTTAACAGGACGAACAAGACATAAAAAATTATAACAATTATATGATTTATAAATCTCTGCAATAAGGGAAACCTGTTATGCAAAAACTTATATTTAATGATTCAACTTAAGGAGAAGATAAACCTGTCATTCACAAACTGAACTATGCAATTGCTATGTTTTTTATACACTTGGAAGAAACCAGATATGGATTACAGTGATTAAAATTATATCATTT
Source organism: Picea engelmannii (assembly GCA_009831015.1). Classification (NCBI taxonomy): domain Eukaryota; kingdom Viridiplantae; phylum Streptophyta; class Pinopsida; order Pinales; family Pinaceae; genus Picea; species Picea engelmannii. Next base: position 6,913 of record ML823134.1, read on the forward strand.
GCACATGATTAAGATAGCTAAAGTAGTCATTAACCAGATACAAATTGATATACACAACATGAAACAAAATATTGATATAATGAGAAGCTAAAGTTGTGACAAAACACCAAATTCTGCTTCAGTCTGTATTAGAAATCCATATCCTTGTTCTCCCATGAATGAGAATGTTCATTATTACACAAATGATAGGTATTTATAAGTCAGTCCACAGGGTAAAACCTCCCTGTGGATAATATCAAACTATTTTACATAATCTGGCAGATATCCCAAAATCAACTAAACTAAGAAACTAAAATGCAACTGAAATCTTTGAAATATCCCCTAACTGCTCATCAAATCCACTGTAATTTCGAATTCATCTACAATAGATCAAAAATATCAAGTTAGAAAGATATTTCAGTAACAAAACAATAAAAATCCAATCTAACAGACTTAGCTACAGAATCATCTGATTCTGTAGCTAGTCTAAAATAGCATACAGGATCAAATAAATATCAAATCAAATCTCATTAAAATAATTCAATTCAATTTTCTTCCAATAAACATTAAAAACGAATCACTAATGACTCACATGATTTTATCATTCAATTTAAACAAAACCAAAAGTGATTCAATCGAAAACAGAGGTAGGAGTACTCTGTTTCACTGTTACCATAAAACCGGGTCAACAGTAACAAGACTGTTTCAATTCAAATGAAATCAACAATGAGTGATATCATATGTGATACGATCTAATCCAACACAATTGTAATGATATAACAAGAATTCATATCATTCAATCGAATGCATAGATGGAAAAACTGTTACAATTATGTGTAACGAAATCATACCTCAACAACATCGACCCAATCAAATTTGTGATTGATCCTTGCACAGGCAACAGGCAAGATCATGCTCACAATATTAATAGAATCAACAGAAGTTATAATTATCAGCTGGACAAATAATCAAAACGAATACGACTGAGTTTAATTATAGAAACAAATCGTGAGACTGGATACAGTCAATTTCGTTCCTCAAATCGAATTTAAACAACATTTTCATTGCAATACGAATCGAACTGATAACACGGTCGACTAAAATAATGTGAATCAATCGGCTGTGTACAACTGTTATGAATCGTATCTATCCATGAAATAGAATCATATCGAACATAACCAGAATTGTATCCTTGTTGATTGAAAATCATATGGATATAAAATCATAACAGTTAACCATTATTGTCAACCATATCGTATACAATATAACCAATTCGAATCGAAACATTGATTGTGTTCAAAATTGAAATATGAGAAACAACTTGTGTTTAGAAAGGAAAGAAATGGTTTCAATTAGCAACAGAGTATCCAATTTAAGCCAAATAAAAACAATCAAATCCATACCACTATCAATCGAATCGAAGAAAATCTAATCAAAGCTAAACTGGGAAACAAAATTTGATCAACCAAAACAAAACTATGTACATAATGCATATAATGTGACAGAGCAAATCCAAACTGTAAACAGAGCTATGACTTTGTTATATAAACATGTGATAGACATACCAGTGAGGCTGCTCGAGCTATGCCAATTTTGAATTCACGACTGTTGTAGCTAACTCCACATTCTTAAACAAAATAGAACCTGTTCTCCTCTGTTTCTTGTCAGTGGTTTGAAGCTCAACCTTTTGACTGGTAATCCATGCAACTTGATCCTCCAAATGGTGAATTCTGGACTGTATCATAGGTACATCAAGATAATATCTTTCCAGCCATGAGCCGCATTGATCACAGGGTGGCATTGCAGGTTCAGGAGAGGGTTTTGATGAATGACTGGGGGCTTTACATGGTAGCTTAATTCCAGGGTAATCAGGGTTGTTTTGTAAGCAAGGTGGCAGGTTTGACATGAAGTCAAATGAGGGTTTGGCACAAAGACCTTGCGAATAGGGATATTCACTTGCCAAAAAACGTTCAACCTCTGAATCAGAATCCTCGCTTAACACGATAGGGTCAGGATTGACAGGGGGCTTCGGCTTGTTCCTCGCCATGTGAGAGATTAAACGGACATTCTTTTTGCCTTTGGAATTCATAGTAGGTTTGGCTTTAGGTTTCTTACCCACCGGCTTAACAGTTTCGACATCCTTGGTCACAAAGTGGGGTAGGTCGATAGGTGAGTCGGGTAAGGGTTTAGGTAACAGGATACTGTAGGGTGTCGGGGGTATAGCTTTGTTCTCGGTCACCACAGGTTTATCAACCCATGGAGGATTCGAATCCTCAAACTTATTGCGAGCAAGGAAATCATTCCAACAGTCTCCATGTAACCCCAAATGATAAACAACAATAATTTTAACCAGCCCGAAGTGAAAGAGGCTGCTATCAACCTGGTTCCTTTTATATCTCTTAGACATTTTGAATAGGCTTCTATGCAAGTAATAAGGCATATTAAGCTCATAGCCCATGAAAACCATAAGTAAACGAAGGTGATGTAAGAAAACAAAACCATACCGACCCTCATAGGTGATAAATTGTTTGATTATCATCAACAAATCGTGCCAACGTTGCTTGAGCATGTTTGCGGGCAAACCTTTATCACAGGAGCTAACCTTACGCGACTGGAAGAGTAGTGTCCATGGGACCTCTTCCACTTTACAATTCTTGGACCATGTTTGTTTAGTGGCAGGCAGACCTATAGCTAAAATGAGAAATTGCTCGTCAATTTCCAATTGGACATCCCCGACCTTGGCTCGACAACCATCAAAGGTTAATGAAAATTGCCGAGCCACGCAGGTATTAAAACCATCAAACTTTTTTATGAAAGGAAGCCATTCAAATTCCTCAAGGTCACTGTGAGCACTGTCAAACATCAACAGAGCCTGGCTACCGTTTGGTTCATCCCTCACGACTGGAGCCATGGTGCGGGCACATGGTAAGGGTTTTGGGTCGAAATCAACACACAGGAGAAAAATCGTTTGGGTTATGAATGATCAAAGGGGAAACATTAATGTGAGCATGCGAGGGTGGTGGGATTATTCACCGCCATGCATAATAGTAATGTCATAGTACAACCTCTGTTCAATCAATCAAAACATAGTTCAAACCATATTAATCAGCCAACCCAAAAATCAAACGGTGGATGGTATACCAATGCACCATCGTATTATTTCAAACCACGAATGTTCAAAACCCAAATGTTAAACCAACACGCCATTGCATAATCAAACATTTTTCTCAAAGGTTTCAAAACATTGTGACAATCGGTTTCATAAAATCGACAAGTCAAGAGATATTACAATAAGGATTACATCAATAATATAAAACATAAATAAACCATGACCCATATGTAATTCAATGACTAGGGAAGTTTCAAAAAACATAAATGTTCATGCTCAATGCCTTACCAGTTTAAGTTATGCAACCAAAATGTCCAAATAGGCATAGTTTGAAAATTCATTTAGCCACACAATAATAGGTAAGTGCCATTCAGAATATCAATGAAAGATCATGACAGTTCAAATAACGATGGAGGATTTTTCACACTTACAGTTGTGAAAACTAAATGTAGACCAATTTGCAAGTGTCACAAGAAATGAAAATATCGTCTATTAAAACAAAAGCGACGATAATTTGAAGTTCAGAAGACATAGGTGTAGGCAGCTTGTAGGGCAATAGAAAAAATTGAATTGGCTGCCAACAATGTTGACACACTGGGAGAAGCAGTTATCTCTGTCAAAAGAAATAAATTCAGATTAGGACAACAAGGAAAATTTCAACTCAAAAACAACAATCAGAAAATCGTACAAACATCACCATTTACCATCTTTTCCAGTGATGTTTTAAAAGATGAAAACTAATAACAGTCTTAAGATCAGCAAGTCACGATATTAATGATAAAATATTCAATATTGTTTCCATAGCCACTGCTACCAGTAGGTGTCCATAGCCTCGACGAGGTTGCCATTTAACCCACTCCGACATCTGTATCCTGTCAAGAAGTTCTAGATCAGAATAAAGGACATTAAAGAGGTTTCTTATAATTTTTCATAGATTTTCGTGTACCCGACATTGCTTCGCTGCCAGTAGGCCTGTTCACTACCCCAGCGAAGTTGTCTTGGCATCATGCATGCATTTACCTGCTGCCAGCGAACCTGTTCATTATTTCGGTGGGTTTACAAACACTTCCCATAGCTCTTATTAATATTTTTATCTTGTTTTTCTTTTATGGATAGCTGAGCAGGGTGACGCTGAAAATTCTGATATTTTAACATATTTTATTTTTTTTAGACCTCATCAGAATTTTTTAACACTGTCCTTTATTCACTTCCAGAGATTTTTTATTTCTAAAACAATTTCTATGACAGGGAGACATCCCTTTTGAGTCGTTCCTTTACGGAAAAGGGACATCGTAAAAAGATAATAGATGATCATGACAAACTTTGCTTAGAGCTTGAAATCAGTAAACTTCTTTCAAACAACAAAGTTTTCCAACATAAATATCAGTTTTAGACATATATCACTGATGTTCGTACAGCCTTTCAGAAGTTATTTCAGCGAAGAAATTTTTCTATGGTCTTTGTCTGAATGGCTCAGTGCACAGGTATGCATATCTTTCAAGCAACACAAAAACTGATCAATCCAAATCAAAACCAAAAACAAAAACAAAGGAAAAATAAAAACAAAAGGAAATATTTACATAATATACAAGGGTAGTAATCAAGCGAAGTATCTTTTCAGGGCTTGGCCATTTACCGGATAGGTGTCAAGCTGCCCCTCAAGATTCTGCAATCGAAAGGAACTAGGACCCAACTTTTCAGCAATCAAAAATGGCCCAAGCCATAAGTTTTGAAACTTAGTGTGTTCACCCTTTCCTTCATGTGGTTTGTCCCACTTCAAGACGAGATCACCTATTTCAAAATTCCTATCAGAAGCAGAATTAGAATCGAACCAACTTTTAATCAGTTGTTGATGTTGATCTAATTTACGCTTAGCTTGGTTTCTTACTTCTTCTAACTTCATCAAAGCATTAATGTAGCTTTCTAAAGGGGGACAATCTTCTTCTTGGACTTTTTGTGACAATTGAAGCGAAGGAAGAAGAATGTGAGGTGGTAGAATGGCTTCTCTGCCATAAACGAGAACAAAGGGGGAATTACCTATAGTAGCTTTGGGTGTTACCCTATCATCCCGTAGTGCATTTAGTAGTGCATTGTGCCAGTTCTTGTGATTTTCAGCCACGGTTCTCTTGATAATTTCGATCAAGTTCTTGTTTGTTGATTCTGCTAAGTCGTTTCCCTGGGGATAGTAACTAGAAGAATACTTCAGTTTTATTCCTTTCTCTAAAGTGAACTCACTCATCTCTAGAGAAGAAAAGTATGAATCGTTATCAAAGACTAGACAATCAGGGATACCGAAACGAGTGATGATATTCGAGTTTAGAAAAGCGATCACCTGACTTGTGTTAACAGTTCTTAGTGTGGCGGCTTCAGACCATCGAGTAAAGTAGTCTGTGGCTATCACAATATACTTGTGTTGTTGTGAGGATGGAGGGTTAATAGGACCTATGATGTCAAGGCCCCATTGCTGGAAAGGAGAATCGAATGAAACGGGTTGGAAGGGGAAGGCTGGTTTTTGCAATCGCCCTGATGCTTTCTGACAAATGATACATTTAGGGCACAAGGCATGGGCGTCCCTAAAAATCTTGGGCCAGTAGTAACCGGCTCTTAAAAACTTATGAGCAGTGGTGTCGCCACCGAAGTGACCACCAGCTTCTCCTGCATGCAACTCAAGCAAGACTCTTTCTGCTTCGTCTTTTTCGAGGCAGCGCATCAGTACGCCGTCAAAATTCTGATGAAACAGTATACCATTAACTAGATGAAAGGAGGCAGACTTTAGTCTCAACGCTTTTCTTTTGGCGGGTTCAAGGTGATGGGGTGTTGATCCATGTTCAAGACAAAATCTAATATTGTCGTACCAAGGACTTATGAGGTTTTGTGTGAAACAAATCAAACTCTGATCGCGTTGTTCTAGGTTTGACATATCACTATACTCTTGTTGTCCTATTTCTGAATCAACAACCAACTTACACAATCCTTGGCCTCTCACAATTTGTGCTGGGGTGATTTCTAAGTCATACTCCTACAAGGAGGTGACCCAGTTGGCTCTTTTCTCTCCTAACTCCTTTTGCACTAACAAGTTCCTTATGGCAGGGTAGGGGACAATGACCTTCGTCCTTGACTTCAAAAGATAGGACCGGAAATGCTTAACTGCTTTGAAAACAGTGTAGGCTTGCCGATCAACCAATGGGTAGTTAAGTTCAGCACCTTTGAAAGCAGAGCTCATAAAGGCGATGGGTACTTCATTGTTCTCGGAATTCTTCTGAGTTAGGACTGCGGCATAGGAGCGATCAGAGGCAAAAGTATAGAGTGTAAAATCTTGAGAGAAATCAAGGCTCATAAGAGATGGAGCGTCTATTATGGCCTTCTTTATGTCATTAAAAGCTTGGTTTTCAGTGGGTCCCCAGTGATATTGGGTGTCTTTCTTGATCAGGTTCTAGAGAGGCCTGATCATTTCAGAGAAACTGGGGACAAATCTTCTCACAAAATTAATCTGGCCTAGGAAAGACTCCATGGATTTTTTGGAGGTAGGTGGGGGGATTTTAGCGATGAATTGAGTCCTCTCAGGGTCAATAACCATTCTATCACTAGAAACAATGAATCCTAGTAATTTACCTTGTTCTACTGCAAAGATGGATTTCTTGGGGTTCAAGGAGATGTCGTATTTACGACATCGTAGCAGAATGATTCATAAGTGAGCTAGATGATTGTATTTTTTTTTAGAATAAATGGTCACATCATCTAAGTAAACTACTACGGAGTGATTGTTTAAGACTTGAAAAGCAATGTCTATTGCTCTTTGAAAGGTAGCACCAGCATTAATCAATCCAAAAGGCATTTTGCGATAAGCATAAGTGCCCCACGGGGTACGGAAGGTAGTTTTTAGTTGGTCTGGTGGAGACATCAAGACTTGGTTGTATCCATAGAAACCATCCAGTAAGGATAGCCTCTCGGAACTAGATACTTGTTGAAGGACTTGTTCCATGGGCGGGACAGGATAATTATCTTTGTCAGACGCTTTGTTGAGGTTCTGGAAATTGACACAAAGTCTAATTTCCCCGTTTTTCTTCCGAACTGGGATGAGGTTGGATACCCATTGAGTGTGTCTAACAGGAAAAATTATTTTAGCACTTAGGAGTTTATTCAATTCTTTTTGTACGGTCGGTTCTAGTTTGGGATGCATTTTCCTCAGTTTCTGTTGGAAGGGTAAGGTTTGGGGCTTCATCGGGATAACATGTTGTATAATATTAGGATCGAACGTTTTAAGATCATCATAAGTCCATGCAAAGACATCTTTGAATTCTTTAAATAATTTAACAAAAGCATCTTTTTCTTGCTTAGAACATCCCAAGCCTAGATTGATGCACTGAGGATTTTCACTAGTCCCTAAATTGTCTTTTTCATAAGACAATGAGGAACTATTGGTTTTGCAATTGACCGTCTTTTTGAATTTATCTTCAAAATCATAAAACTTTTCTAATCTAAACACAGATTTGGGTATGAAATTTACCATGTCTGATAGAGCTTTAGGAGATTTCGGATCAGGTATTACCGTAAAGTCGTGCAAATTGTCGTCGTGCGTTTGTTCATCTATCATTGTGCCTTGAAAGGTTTCTTCCATGTGCAGAAAGTTAATGATCTGCTGATCATCATCAAATACTCTCTAGTTTGTGATATTGTTAGGAATAGATGGTTGAAACAACAACTCCATGGAGAATGCGTTTGGGGATAAGACTTCTGCAGGAAGAAGTTTAGAGGCAACATTAGCTAGTAGATCTTTTTCAGCATTATTTAATCTAGGAATGGAATTTATATTAAAAGCAGAAAATTTGTTCATTAAACTCCATACCTCAGACTGGTAACATTTGCAATGTGGGGAAAGACAGTGTATAAAATCTCTTACCTACCTAACCAAATATTTCAGAGTCGTCGAATACAACCAGATTTTGAATGTGCATGTCCAAGGCTTTTCTGAGACCTTGCAGTAAAGCCTCATATTCTGCAGTATTGTTAGTACACTCAAATTCTAGTCTACAAGCCAATAATGTTTTGTTACCTACCGGATCGATAATGATGCAGCCTGCACCATCTCCTTCTTTAGACTTAGAACCGTCGAAATATAGAGACCAAATTTGATTTCCATCGGGTTCATGGGACTGTTGTAAAGAAGTTGTTGGTTGCGTACATGCTATGATCTCGAACTGTTGTTGTGGATTGTTGATAGGTGAAACTTCAGCCATGAAATTTCCAAAGAAGGTGTCCATCCCTTGGACTTCAGGTGAATCAGCAGGAGGTGTGTATGGTTCATTGGGGTCATTCAAGTCTGTTACCGTGAACTTGAGATAATGTGCACGATTCACCCTGATCTTGTTGGGATTACCATTTTCTGGAAGCCATAAGTGAGACCAGTCCATTGCGAAGTAACCATGTAGCTGCTCCGACCAGTCCCTGCTCAAAAACAGACCATACACTTCTGGAATATCCACCACAATTATATCAATAACCTGATGAACCTTTGGGTTAGACGATAATATAATCAATACATTTTTTAGTTCGCCTATAACCTTTACATCTGTTCGATCAAGTTGTATGATTTTCAAAGAAGATGGTTCTACTTCAGCATTAATCTTTTGGCAAACAGACCAAGGCATCACATTTGACGATGCTCCTGAGTCAACCATAGAATTATGCACATTTCTGTTGAAGATTTCGAAACTTAAAAGAAAAGGAGGTACATTCTTGTGAGTACTAGGAGTAATAACTTGTGGTTTCTTACTCACGGTTTCTAATGTTACTTTATCTACATTATTTGCGTTATTTACATTATTTACACTATTTACAGGTTCTACAGGAAGGCTTCCTTTATCTTGAGGATCAAGATTATTTTTTGTGGAAGTCTTCTGCAACACTTTGTTTTGCACAACCTTATTACCATTTGAATTACCATTCTTGCCATTTTTTGAAATATTTTGCAACATCTTCTGTAACAAAAATGGAAACTTCAACAACTCATAAATAGAAATGTTAGCCCGTAATTTTTTAAGATCTTCAACCATATCATAATCTAATTTAGGACTAACATTACTTTGTTTAGTTTCTATTGATTTAGATGGCTTTGGAGGTACAGTTGTAGTGTTCTCGGCAGGAGGTTTGTTTGATGTCTTACTCCTAGTGTTGTAAGGGTGAACAGTCTCAAAGTTAGCTTGAAATATGTTGCTTGAGAAATGTCCAAAGATGTTTGGAGAAGACTCTTCTTCTTGAATGGTTTCCTGCTCGACTTCCTCTTGAGGGATATCAGGGGGCATCAAGTTGTCTTGGGCTTCTAGAACAACCTATAGACAACGTCTTCATGTTAAACATTACAGAGTCTGATGTCTAACATAAATTTTTTGATATGATCTTCAGCTATCTGTTTTGAATCGTGATCAAACTTAGGAAGCCACTTCTCCAGGTGCTTAGGTAAAGGGTGTTGGGTTCCAGGTACAGCTACAACATCCTGGTCCAACTAGGGTCTAGTAGGGTTGTTCTGATTTTCCATTGGGGTAGTGGGTGTGGAAGGTTGAGAAGGTGGATTGCCTTCGTCAGAAGAGGAATCTCCTCCAGAAGAGGAAGGAGATGAAGGAGGTGGTGAAGGAGGTATCCCAGATCCTCCTACAACAGGATTTAAGTTTGGATCTATAGGATTCACAGTGATTTTAGTGTCACCTAACTGTTATCTAATATCAGAGAAGTCTAAAGGTTGACCCCACGGATGGTTTGGTCGCCTTAAACTAGCTAAGGCATTATGTGTTTTGATAAGAGATTGACGAACGATCTCTTGGATATCACCACCTGTAGGATTAGGGGTTGTTGGCTCAACTGTGATTTGTGGATCTTCGGTTGAAGTAGTTGCTATTTGAGGGGGAATATTATCTTGTGAACGGATTCTACTCACTATAGGTGTGCGAGTAGGTGGAGGAGGAGTCTTGCGACCGCCTCGTGCCATTAATTTAGTTCATGCCCTCCTTCTAGTGCCATTTGTTGACGAGCGAAATTGTTCATTCGTCAATTGAGAGAGTGGAACCAGTCCAGGGTTGTCCGAATAACCCAAGCCATTTGGAATGAACCACCCTGACGGGTTTAATGGCTCCGTTGGCCGCTCTAAAGTCCTAAGAAAACCAAAGAGAAAACTAATCTAACTAAAACAAATAAAACTAGCTAAAAACTAATAAAATGAATTAAACTAACTAAAACTAATAAAACAAATTAACTAAAAACAAACAAACTAATCTAATTGAAACAAACTCATAAATAAACTAAAACTAGATATAAGAAACTAAATTAACTACTCTAACTATTATATACAATCTACTAATTACTATTACACTAACTCTAGCAATTAAATATCTAATTACTAATTAGATTACAACTTATTCACAAATATACAATATTCACAACTGGCAGATTTAAATAAAACTTGTAAAACTTTGTTTGCTTTCTGCCCTAAGACAACTAGAGATATTTTTGATTTTTTGATTTTATGAATAAGGAATAAAACTACTGAAATTAAACGATCTAATATATTTACTGAAATTAAACAATCTAATATACTAATTCTATCTAAACTAATAAAAATAGTAAACAAACAAGCGACTAACTGACCTAGAAGCGCTCCAAGTTTGTCCTGTGTGTGATGACTTCGAAACTGGTCGGAGGAAGTAAACTCGCACCGGTTGGTCCAGAAGCTTCTCGTAAATGATAGGCTACGCTGCTCTTTGAAATATTAACAGGACGAACAAGACATAAAAAATTATAACAATTATATGATTTATAAATCTTTGCAATAAGGGAAACCTGTTATGCAAAAACTTATATTTAATAATTCAACTTATGAAGAAGATAAACCTGTCATTCACAAACTGAACTATGCAATTGCTATTTTTTTTATACACTTGGAAGAAACCATATATGGATTACAGTGATTAAAATTATATCATTTGCACATGATTAAGATAGCTAAAGTAGTCATTAACTAGATACAAATTGATATACACAACATGAAACAAAATATTGATATAATGAGAAGCTAAAGCTGTGACAAAACACCAA
>ML823134.1:18183-67109 GCA_009831015.1 Picea engelmannii
GTAGCTAGTCTAAAATAGCATACAGGATCAAATAAATATCAAATCAAATCTCATTAAAATAATTCAATTCAATTTTCTTCCAATAAACATTAAAAATGAATCACTAATGACTCACATGATTTTATCATTCAATTTAAACAAAACCAAAAGTGATTCAATTGAAAACAGAGGTAGGAGTACTCTGTTTCACTGTTACCATAAAATCGGGTCAACAGTAACAAGACTGTTTCAATTCAAATGAAATCAATAATGAGTGATATCGTATGTGATACGATCTAATCCAACACAGCTATAATGATATAACAAGAATTCATATCATTCAATCGAATGCATAGATGGAAAAACTGTTATGATTATGTGTAACGAAATCATACTTCAACAGCATCGACCCAATCAAATTTGTGATTGATCCTTGCACAGGAAACATGCAAGATCATGCTCGCAATCTTAATAGAATCAACAGAAGTTATAATTATCAGCTGGGAAAATAATCAAAACAAATATGACTGAGTTTAATTATAGAAACAAATCGTGAGACTGGATACAGTCAATTTCGTTCCCCAAATCGAATTCAAACAACATTTTCATTACAATACGAATCGAATTGATAACACGGTCGACTAAAACAATGTGAATCAATCGGCTGTGTACAACTGTTATGAATCGTATCTATCCACGAAACAGAATCATATCAAACATAACCCGAATTGTATCCTTGTTGATCGAAAATCATATGGATATAAAATCGTAACAGTTAACCATTATTGTCAACCATATCATATACAATATAACCAATTCGAATCGAAACATTGATTGTGTTCAAAATTGAAATACGAGAAACAACTTGTGTTTAGAAAGGAAATAAACGGTTTCAATTAGCAACAGAGTATCCAATTTAAGCCAAATCGAAACAATCAAATCCATACCATGATCAATCGAATCGAAGACAATCTAATCAAAGCTAAACTGGGAAACGAAATTCAATCAACCAAAACAAAACTATGTACATAATGCATATAATGTGACAGAGCAACTCCAAACTATAAACAGAGCTATGACTTTGTTATATAAACATGTGATAGACATACCAGTGAGGCTGCTCGAGCTATGCCAATTTTGAATTCACAACTATTGTAGTTGACTCCACATTCTTAAACAAAATAGAACCTGTTGTCCTCTGTTTCTTGTCAGTGGTTTGAAGCTCAGCCTTTTGACTCGTAAGCCGTGCAACTTGATCCTCCAAATGATGAATTCTGGACTGTAGCATAGGTACATCAAGATAATATCTTTCCAACCATGAGCCGCATTGATCACAGGGTGGCATTGCAGGTTCAGGAGAGGGTTTTGATGAATGACCGAGGGCTTTACATGGTAGCTTAATGCCAGGGTAATCAGGGTTGTTTTGTAAGCAAGGTGGTAGGTTCAACACGAAGTCAAATGAGGGTTTGGCACAAAGACCTTCCGAATAGGGATATTCACTTGCCAAAAAACGTTCAACCTCTGAATCAGAATCCTTGCATAACACGATAGGGTCAGGATTGACAAGGGGCTTCGGCTTGTTCCTCGCCATGCGAGAGATTAAATGGGTATTCTTTTTTCCTTTGGAATTCACAGTAGGTTTGGCTTTAGGTTTCTTTCCCACGAGCTTAACAGTTTCGACATCCTTGGTCGCAGAGTGGGGTAGGTCGATAGGTGAGTCAGGTAAGGGTTTAGGTAACATGATACTGTAGGGTGTCGGGGGTATAGCTTTGTTCTCGGTCACCACAGGTTTATCAACCCGTGGAGGATTCGAATCCTCAAACTTATTGTGAGCAAGGAAATCATTCCAAAAGTCTCCATGTAACCCCAAATGATAAACAAAAATAATTTTAACCAGCTCGAAGTGAAAGAGGCTACTATCAGCCTGGTTCCTTTTATATCTCTTAGACATTTTGAACAGGCTTCTATGCAAGTAATAAGGCATAGTAAGCTCATAGCCCATGAAAACCATAAGTAAACGAAGGTGGTGTAAGAAAACAAAACCATACCGACCCTCGCAGGTGATAAGTTGTTTGATTATCATCAACAAATCGTGCCAACGTTGCTTGAGCATGTTTGCGGGAAAATCTTTATCATAGGAGCTAACCATACGCAACTGGAAGAGCAGTGTCCATGGGACCTCTTCCACTTTGCAATTCTTGGACCATCTTTGTCTAGTGGCAGGCAGACCTGTAGCTAAACTGAGAAATTTCTCGTCAATTTCCAATTGGACATCCCCGACCTTGGCTCGACAACCATCAAAGGTTAATGCGAATTACCAAGCCACGCAGGGATTAAAACCATCAAACTTTTGTATGAAAGGAAGCCATCCAAATTCCTCAAGGTCAATGTGAGCACTATCAAACATCAACAAAGCCTGGCTATCGTTTCGTTCAGCCCTCACGACTGGAGCCATGGTGCAGGCACATGGTAAGGGTTTTGGGTCAAAATCAACACACAGGAGCAAAATTGTTTGGGTTATGAACGATCAAAGGGGAAACATTAATGTGTGCATGCGAGGGTGGTGGGATTATTCACCGCCATGCATAATAGTAATGGCATAGTACAACCTCCGTTCAATCAATCAAAACATAGTTCAAACCATATTAATCATCCAACCCAAAAATCAAACGGTGGATGGTATACCAATGCACCATCATATTATTTCAAACCACGAATGTTCAAAACCCAAATGTTAAACCAACACGCCATTGCATAATCAAACATTTTTCTCAAAGGTTTCAAAACATTGTGACAATCGGTTTCATAAAATCAACAAGTCAAGAGATATTACAATAAGGATCACATCAATAATATAAAACAAAAATAAACCATGACCCATATGTAATTCAATGACTAGGGAAGTTTCAAAAAACATAAATGTTCATGCTCAATGCCTTACCAGTTTAAGTTATGCAACCAAAATGTCCAAATAGGCATAGTTTGAAAATTCATTTAGCCACACAATAATAAACCAAAGGTAAGTGCCATTCAGAATATCAATGAAAGATCATGACAGTTCAAATAACGATGGAGGAGTTTTCACACTTACAGTCGTGAAAACTAAATGTAGACCAATTTGCAAGTGTCGCAAGAAATGAAAATATCGTCTATTAAAACAAAAGCGACGATAATTTGAAGTTCAGAAGACATAGGTGTAGGAAGCTTGTAGGGCAATAGAAAAAATTGAATTGGCTGCCAACAAGTCAATACATAGGTAAATTCAAATAAAAGGTAAATTCACAGCGTGTACTTGCCATCAAATGTGAAAAAAACGCAAAGTAAAACTTGTCGGGAACTGGATGTAAAATCTGTGCCATGTGTCAATAAAATAGTGGAGCATAATTTTCTTTCTGCCAATACAATCATGCATTAAGAATGATGCTCATGTCATTACAATCGTGGATAGGAAATTGTGCAATGTGTCACTCAAAATCATTGAGTTTAATAATGGAATTAGCTAAACTTTACCCTCCCAAATTCGCTGAGTAAACCTAAGACATTGCATTCAATCAAAGTAAGGAAAACGTTTCCTAAGACAAAAATGCAGCCATCACATATATACATCAATTGTAGTCACACTAGAAGGTATTAAATCATTGTAATTCTTGGTGTATTATTGGTTAAATTCATTGTGTAAGATGGTAAAAATAAAGGGTAATTTTGCTAGGTAATTCTGCCATCAATATTTAATGGAAACACATAGTACATTAGCCATTTGCCATCAACTATTATTTAAAACACCGAGTGAATTTTCCATCATTTAAATTAAAACACAACGTGCCTTCGCCAACAATTTCATTAAAACGCAGAGCACATTCTCTAGCAATTACATTAATATGCAAAGTCATTATGGGTTCACACGCATTTTCTCAAGGGCAAGTACGATGCCTATCACTGGGAGAGGTCGCTAACTTCCACAGGTTCTAAATAATGCAAACCAAATACTTTAAAAACTTTCAATCGAATCAAAATAAAGTGCAGAGGCAAAATCACAGGCCATAGGTGTGAAAACGTAAGGTGAAATTTGCACAGTAAAGGCAGACCAGATGTAAAAACCCCACAGTAAATTTGTCAGGAAAAGAATTAAAAATGCACATGACAATCATTTAAAAACACAGAGATCATTTTATTAAAATGCAGAGATCCTTTCATCAAATACAAAGGGTAATAAGAGGATCATGGAAGGAAGGATAACAATCGCCAAAGTACTCATTCGCAAAAGGAGCACGGCAATCCATTTGTTAGGAACTATTGACAAGGGTAGACAGTTGGGCAAGTATCATTCGCTCATCATCCACACATAGAAAAGTAGGGCACTTGGATCTATAGGTCTATTAACACCGAAGTGATGATCGTCGATTCAGCTCCTGGCCGACTGCTTAGGCGAGGACTGATGAGCTAGGGACGAGGGTGAAGTAAGAACCGTAAACTCATCACAAAATCAATAAAACCATAGGGTGGTCACAATATGTAGGGATTGAAATCCAAGGGATTCAATCAACAACAAGCTTAAGGCTATGGGGAATTAAGTTATCAATTAAAATTCTAAGTCAAATATTTTCTTTACCCAATTAAAAATACAGAATTGAAAGTGTGAGGTATAATAAGAATCTACCATGCAGGATCAAGTAAGCGTATTGTATCCCAATTTGTCCTCTCTGGGTCATTGTCCCGTGCGCTCCATGTTGCTCTCTCTTTTTGACTGATGAGACTTCACCGGTACCTCCCAGCCAATGCTAGGGGTACTCTTCTTCCCCCTTAGCTCGTCGAGCTGCAAAGGGACCACACACACTGAACCAGAGATCAACTAGCTCCCAACTCGCCTTGCAAGGCTGACCTACCACTCGTCATCGAGATGGGTATCCCAACTCTGACAAGTTAAGTCATTCAAGTCTGAAATTCTGCAGCATAACATAAGAGGTCCATCCTCCTCCTCCTCCATCATTTATATAGAATTTCTAAGTCATTTACATTCCCAAAATCCCATTTAATTTATTGTTCAATAATTTAATTTATAAAAATCCTCCCCATACATGTGTCACCCATCCCCTTCAATGCACCATAAATTAATTTCATTAATTAATTAATTACTCCTATTTCACTCACCCACCTAAAAACATTCCTAGAATCGCTCCTAGGTGTCCCCATATTCCCTTACACATTTTAATGACTTACCCCCTTACTAATTCACTGGTTGAGTTCAATTTAGAAAGTTCTTAAATGCTAGATACCTTACTAAGTTAATCTTTCTGCTTTTTCCTAGTTTCCTATTTCTTTTAAATTTCCCTCTTTCCCTTTTCATTAAAACTCTAATTGGAATGTGTAGAAAATTACCTTTTTCCCCTTTCCCTTTTTAATTAATAAATTTGTAATTAGCATATGTAACAAAACAATTAGTTCCCCTTTTTCCTCTTTTTTAAATTTTATCCCCAAAAGATATTTATAAATTAATTGAATTGCTTACCCCCTTCTCGTCACACGATTAATGATAATGATTATTATTATTTATTTATTTTTATTTTTATATATTTATATATTTTTTATCACAAGTATCACTTAGACCTAGATTTTATTTTCCTAGGCTGGGCGACATTTTATTAGGGAAATTGTTTTTAAATCTTTCTTATCGCATTATTCGTTCTAAGGCCCTCTAGGTTTATTCATTCATTATTTAACAACCTAACGTGCCCTTCAGGATGCACTAGGTGCTCCAAGGGTGCCACTCGCCTCATTCTATTTCTCTTTCGCGACATGCCCTTCAGGATGCACTATGTTATCCAAGGGTGCCACTCACCTCTTTCCGTTTTCTTGCACGACGTGCCCTTCAGGATGCACTACGTGATCCAAGGGTGCCACTCACCTCTTGACTAACTTGGTAGACATAAAAAACCCCTAGAGTCAATACTCCACCAGGTGATCTTGTGGGAGACTAAGGGCCTCTAAGGAATAAGGCCCCTACCTTATTGTGTGTCCCTTAGAATCATCGTGAGTGACTATCAGAGTCTTTTCTAATGGCATCGTGGGTATTATTGAACTAGGTAGTCGTTAACCTATAGTTCAATCCATAGCGGAGTGCTAGTAGGCTATGGCAAGGCTATTTTCCACACCTCTCCCTCAGCGTCTTTGGTAGTCGTGCATGACCCCTCTACTCAACATGTGAGTCTAGTTGACAAGATATCATTAGCCTGCATCATCAATGAATCATGTTAGAAATAATATCCATAATCATATCATCTAATCAGATGCACAAATGTCATATATACTACAATCAAACCCCAATAGTCCACTTCCTGACTCGATCCAGATTCCAAGGGGTTTCATCGATGCCTCTACATCCTCGAGGTCCAAAATCTTGCACACTTAGGAAAACTGAGTCAATAGCACCTGTCTATGTCAATACATCAAAATAACATGTCATCAATCCACAATGCCTCATAATCATAATAAAATGCCCAATAGTATAATAATCCGGATCACTTGCAAGAAAGTGTCCTCAAAGAATAAGTTTTCTCAATGCTCACAATAACAGGATGTTACATACACCCCCTCTTGGTATAAACTTCGTCCTGAAGTTTCACAGTATATAAGTGCAACAATAAGGTGTATCACAGTATCATAAGTCTATCTATCAAGCAAAAAATGGAAACTACTGGCGCATATCATATGCGTCCTTCCAGGTCGCCAAGTGTGGACTATAGTTGTCCCACTGGACCTTGACCTGATATACTATTCGACGCCATAGTTGTCGAATGTGATGATCCAATATGAGGATCGACTCAGTCATGAGTGCACCCTCATCCGACACCCACCAGGTGCTCAAGTCAAAACATGTGTAGGATCACTAATCATAATGTCTCAAATACAGACGTGAAATACATCGTGCAATACACCTCAAGAATCAGGCAAGGCTAGTTAATAGGCCACATGCCTCTCCTTTCCACAATATCATAGGTTACCACGAACCTAGGAGATAGTTTATTCCCTTTTCCCAACTTGATTGAACTCTTATGCAGTTTCAGCTGCAAGAATACGTGATCTCCACATCGTAACTATAGTCAACATGACGGGCATCAACATAACTCTTCTATCGATCCTGTGCTTCCTTGATCCTTTGTCTTATAGTTTGCATTTAATATTCCATTTATTGGATTACTTTCTGTCCCACCAAGACCCTATCCTCAAGAGGATCCCAACTCAAAGGCGTCTGACATGGTCGCCCATAAAAAAACCTGAAAGGCACCATCTTAATGGTTCTTTGGTAATTGTTGTTAGAAGCGAATTCTACCAGTGGAAAGAATTCTTTCCAACGGTTATGTTGGTCCATCACATACATGCGCAACATGTCTTCCAAGGTCTAGTTCATTTGTTTGGTCTTTCCATCAGTCTCCGGGTGATACACAATACTAAAGTTAAGTTGGGTTCCCAAGGCCTCTTGGAAACTAGTCCAAAATCGTCTAGTAAACACCAATCCTCGATCAGATATAATCCTCTTAGGCATGTCATGCAACCTCACAATCTCACTGCTGAAAACTCTAGCTATGTCAGGTGCCTGATACGTCGTATGCACAGGAATGGAATGAGCGCTCTTCGTCAGAGTGTCAACTACTATGAAAATGGAGTCGTGTCTCCTTGTTGTCAGTGGCAATCCAACAATGAAATCCATCGAAATAACCTCCCATTTTGATTCTAAAATAGCGTGTGGTTGTAGTAATCTTGCTAGATATCTATGTTCAGCCTTTTTTTGATGACATTCTAGACATCTGGCCACATAGTTGACTATGTCTTCCTTCATTCCTTTCAAGAAGAATAAGGGTTTAAGGCCTGCCCTCATCTTTGTAACTCCTGGGTGAGCCATGCATATGCTCTATGAGCCTCATTTAGGATCAAGCTCCTCAATTCATCGTTTGGTGTTACATAAATCCTATTTTTAAACCTCAATAATCCATCTTTGTCAAATGTAAATCCTTCAAATCTTGGTACCATCATTGTGTTTTGTCCGATAAAATCCTCTACCTCTTATACCAGTCATCGTCGCACTATAAAGTTAGAATATTTTCACGTAGATTCATCTGAAGAGGCAATACTGAAAATATGTGTGGTATCTGACTCAATGCATCTTCCACTCTATTCACTGTTCCTTTTATGTAATAAATCTCAAAATCGTACTTGCTAAGGAGTGTCGACGAATGTCGTTTTCGCGTGTCCAGGTCGCTTTGCGTAAAGATATGTTGTAGTCCACAATGGTCCGCCTTTAGTTCAATTTTTTTTCCAACAAGGTAGTGTCTCCAAACGTTCAAGGCATAAACAATGGATAACAACTCCCAACCATGCATTGCATAGTTCTCCTTATGCTTTCTCAGTTTCCTCAAAATGTAAGCGATCACTCGACCGTCTTGCATCAAGACTCTGCCTAAGCCTTTCTTGGATGCGTCAGTGCATACCAAGATGTTTGCGTCCATGTCAGGGACTTTTTGTATCGGTTTTGTTGTCAACAACTCCATGAGCCTCCGAAATGCCTTCGCACATTTCTCGGTCCAAACAAACTTCTTGTTCTTCTTCTACAATTCCATGATCAGATTTTCTATCTTCGAAGATCCCTCGATGAATCATCGATAGTATCCTACTAAACCCATGAAGCTACGCACTTCTACGACATTTGTCAGCATAGGCCATTCCATAATATGCTCGACATTTGTTGGATCCACGACGATACCTTCATCGGATATGACATACCCTAAGTAGTGAATCTTTGACTGATAAAACGAACATTTATACATTTTCCCATACAATTTTCTCTCTTCCAGACATTGTAGTGCCAAGCGCAAGTGCTCGTCATGCTCTTCCGTCATCCGAGAGTAAATCAAAATATCGTCAATGAATTCTTGGATGAACTTGTCCAAGTACTCGCAGAACACCTTGTTCATCAACTCATAAATATCTCTGGGGTGTTTGTTAGTCAAAACGGTAAAATCGTAAACTCGTAATGTCCCAACCTTGTCTTAAATAGGTTTTGGGGACGTCATCCCCTTGATCCATAACTAGTGTTACCCTGATCCCAAATCAATATTTGAGAACATAGTTTCCCCCTTCATATGATCGAACAGATCATCAATCCTCAACAAAAGATACTAATTCTTGATTGTTGCCTTGTTCAATTGACGACAATCAATGCAGAGCCTCCACGACTCATCCTTCTTTCGTATGAAAATAGCAGGCGCACCCCATGGTGACACACTTGGACGTATCAGTCCTAGGTCCAACAATTCCTTTAGCCTCAATATCAACTCCCATAACTTCGGGGTCGACATCCGATCATGCATTCTAGCTATCAGTTCAGTCATCGATTTTAGATATATGGTAAACTCCAATTCTCTCTCTTGCGGCATCCCAGGTAATTCCTTCGAAAAGACGTCCACAACTCTCTCACCACAGGAGGGTGTTCTAGAAATTCCACTACTCCCTTCTTGTTTAATGCAAGGATCGCATAAAGCTTACATCCCGTGAGCATGCTCTTCCATAGCTGGAAGGAAGAGATGAACCTCAGGAAAACTCCCTGGTTCCATCTGAAAATCACGTGTCTCTGCCCCATCATCATCGACCAAGTTCAACCGTTTCATCTTACAATTGAGTATCGCCTCTTGCGATTCCAACCAATCCATGCTGATCACAATGTCATAAGATCCTAAGATCATGATGTACAGATTGGCCCTGGTGACCGTTTCTCCCAGGTTAAGGCACATCCCGTAACCTTTCCTCCAAGATTTTTTTTAGCTCCTGAAGCCATCTCTATGAAGATAAACTCATCATGTTTGACTGCATTTACCTTAATCCTTTTTAGTGTTGCACCAGAAATGAAACTCTCGGTAGCACCGGGATCTATCAAAATACTAAGGGTCCGATCAACGACGGTGCCTGACATCTTTAGCATAGTCGATTGGTGCTCTCCCTAGCAGTTATTCACTGCTACATGAATCCAATGGGCCTTGCCCAAACTCCCACAGTAGTGGGTCCGACTGATCCAGATGCTCCAGCCCCTTCCTCTGGGCAATAATGCTGGTAATGTGGCTCCCCACAATCCAACGCACATTCTTCAGTCTAGTAATCCCGGTACCCGAAGTAGAAGTGAAATTCTATCAATAAAGCCCAACTCAAACTTATTGACTTTAAGTTTCTAGGTAACTTGGTGTGGAGCATACCGAAGTAGCTCCAAAATGGGAATCATACGACTGCCTTGTCACAAGGCATCAAACTCGTTTAGCTGACCCTCAAGGAAATCCATAGAAAGATACCTCTCCCAGAACCATTCCTTGAACAGTTCCCATGACACATCATTGATGACCATGTTCAAATATGGTAGGAGCGTCTTCCACCATAGAAGAGCGCTCTCCCTCAGTTGAAATACCACCATGCAGACCTTCATGTTGGAGGTCAAATCACAACGCGTGAAAAAAAACACCTTTCTCTACAACCGTGTCTCAATGACACAGCCGTCCATGACACTCGTGGAGTCGTGAAATCAACTCTCTCGAGTTCTCGGTGGATGCTAACGGTACTAGTTAGGGCACGTTGTGGACCCTCAGGGGTACAGGTGCCCTGGCCTCATCTCAATTCTGATGGTGAATCAAGGCCCTTGACATTCTTGGAAGGGCCTTGTCAGACCATCATCATCCCTTACAACAACTGAATTCAACCTAAGGACTTGTTCTTCCCCTTGGGGGTTCGACTCTGAGGGTACAGAAACTCCTGGAGGCGTCACACCTCCTTCCACGACACCACATTGCGAACCTCTGAGGCATCCTCTAAATGTGATCATCACAAGGACACATTAAGGTTTTTAATTAATGCAAGGGTAACTTCTCATGGTTTTACTGCAGTGGAAATCCTAGTAATCCACAGTCACAGGGTTGAACCCACTCTGATACCATATGTAATGTCCCCAACGTTACGACTACAAGGGAAACAAAAGGTGCATTTTTTTTTTTGTTTTTAGGTAGGAAGGCAATGATTCCACAGTTAACCACACCTAGACAACGAACACATGCACGCCAATCAGGCAACATAAAACTATGACTCCACGCACTAGCACAAGAGCAACTGGGAGAAACATGTGGAAATCAATGACAGACAGAAAAAACTACCCGCCCGCCATGACAATGCCTACAAGATAAAGGTCAAAATCCCCAATACCAACACAACAAAATCCTTGTGCAATGAAAATCAATCTATACACATTAAATTAATTATTACCAAACAATTGGTTCCTTGTACTAAAATCCAATTCCGTTATCAGATAGGTATTTTCCTAAGGAGAAAAATTTGCTATCGTTTAAAATGGAACATTATAAAAATTCCTATCTATATAATCTATATATTGATATTATTGTATCACATAGACAAAGAAACATTTTCATTACATATTAATTTGTTGGTTATACACAACCTCCCATGCACTTGACAATTAGTTGTTGTATATAAAATATCATTGTCGTCTATTGTAATTCTCTATAAATTCGTTGTCTATACTATAAGAGCTAATAATGAAATTAACAATACAGGCACTACCATTTAAATAGTGCTGCCCCTTAATGATATAAAGAGAGGGTAAGTAATGATGATGTATAATGAGGATGTATACTGTCTCAAATATATTGCTAAGTTAAGAAGTTGTTGTTGAGCGAAAACATGATAGTTCTAGCTAAACATGATATCACCGTGTCATTAATGTAAAAACACTGCCATCTCTACAATATGCTATCTATCAATAAAATAAATGATGTTTATTGCATAAGATTGCCACCATTTATCATAAGATGCCTATCAAATAAAAAGGGTGAAAACGCAGTCAACGCATTATGGTTGTCAGGCATTGTTATGTCAGTCCCACGAATACATTGCCATCTATTAGTTTTCGCATATTTAGACCGGTTGCAGTATATTTTAAAGGGAATCACTTAATTAAACAACATCATAGATTCTCGGCCAAATGTTACTGTTAAGGCACAACCATAGATAAAAATAGCTGGTATATAATGATGTAAAACCACTATTACATCATAATTAGAAAATCATAATTACACAATCAATTAACACTGTAAAGATCATCATAAATATACAATCAATTAACACTGTAAAGACGTCGTCATGATATAGCCAATAAGCTGTCAATCAACACAATGCTATTCCTTTTAAAATTTACTGTCAGCAACTCGCAACATTTAATTATATTAAAGGAATTTAAAAACTCCACGAATTTATTCTATGCCTGCGGAGTATTAGTTTAGTAGCTGGGTAAATAAAATCCCTTATGGTAATAATCGATGGGTAAAAACTCAATGAAACGATACAATTCAATTAATGGCTGCATAATAAATCGTAGTGAAAAAGGGACCATGACTAAATCGCAGAGGCCATTCAAGCCAAATCTGTAAATGCCAATCAATGCAATCTACGTTGTGGTAAGGGCTGGGTGGAAGCAGTGCCAATTTTTCTCACCAGAAATGAATTCAAATAAAAGGTGATTTCACAGAATTTACTTGCCATCAAATGTGAAAAAAACGCAGAGTAAAACTTGCCAGGAACTGGATGTAAAATCCGTGCCATGTGTCCATAAAATCATGGAGCAGAATTTATTTCTGCCAATACAATCATGGATTAAGAATGATGCTCATGCCATTAAAATCATGCATCGGAAATTGTGCAATGTTTCACTCAAAATTGTTCAGTTTAATAATGGAATTTGATAAACTTTACTCTCCCGAATTCGTTGAGTAAACCTAAGACATTGCATTCAATCACAGTAAAGAAAACGTTGCCCAAGACAAAAATGAAGCCAACACATATATACATCAATCACAGTCACACTAGAAGGTATTAAATCATTGTAAGTCTTGGTGTATTATTGGTTAAATTCGTTGTCTAAGATGGTAAAAATAAAGGGTAATTTTGCTGGATAATTCCACCATCAATATTTAATGGGAACACATAGTACATTAGCCATTCGCCATCAACTATTATTTAAAACACCAAGTGAATTTTTCATCATCTAAATTAAAACACAACGTGCATTCACCAACAATTTCATTAAAACGCAGAGCACATTCTCTAGCAATTACATTAAGACACAGAGTCATTACGGGTTCACACGCATTTTCTCAAGAGTAAGTCCGATGCCTATCACTGGGTGAGGTCGCTGACTTCCACAGGTTCTAAATAAAGCAGTCCTACAATTATTTAAAAACGCAGAGATCATTTTATTAAAATGCAGAGATCCTTTCATCAAACGCAGAGGGTAATAAGCGGATCGCGGAAGGAAGGATAACAATCGCTGAAGTACTCATTCGCAAAAGGAGCAAGGCAATCCATCAGTCAAGAACTATCGACAAGGGAAGACAGCTTGGCAAGCATCCTTCGCTCATCATCCATGCATAGAAAAGCAGGGTGTTTGGATCTATAGGTCTATTAACACTGAAGTGACGACCGTCGATCCGGCTCTTGGCCGACTTCTCAGGCAATGACTGATGAGCTAGGAACGAGGGTGAAGTAAGAAGCACAAACTCATAAAAAAATCAATAAAACCATAGGATGGTCACAACATGCAGGGATCGAAAGCCAAGTGAGTCAATCAACAACAAGCTTAAGGCTATGGGGAATTAAGTTATCAATTAAAATGCTAAGTCAAACATTTTCTTTACCCAATTAAAAATACAGAAATGAAAGCGTGAGGTATAATAAGAATCTACCATGCAGAATCAAGTAAGCGTACCGTAGTCCAAGTTGTCTGCTCTGAGTCGTTGTCCCACGTGCTCTGTGCTGCTCCGGCTTGTCGACCGATGATACTTCACCGATACTTCCCAACGAACGCTAGGGGTACTCTTCTTCCCCCTTATCCCCGAAGCTACAAAGGGGCCACACACACTGAACCAGAGATCAGCTAGCTCCCAGCTCGCCTTGCAAGGCTGAGCTACCACTCCTCACCGATCTGGGAATCCCAACTCCCACAAGCTAAGTCAGTCAAGTCTAAAATTCTGCAGTGTAACATTACACATAACAGAAGAGGTACATCCACCTCCTCCTCCTTCCTTTATATTGGATTTCTAAGTCATTTACATTCCCAAAATCCCATTTAATTTATTGTTCAATAATTTGTTTCATAAAAATCCTTCCCATACATGTGTCACCCATCACCTTCATTGCACCATAAATTAATTTCATTAATCAATTAATTACCCCTATTTCCCTCACCCACCTAAAAGCATTCCTAGAATCTCTCCTAGGTGTCCCCATATTCCCTTACACCTTTTAATGATTTACCCCCTTACTAATTCACTAGTTGAGTTCAATTTAGAAAGTTCTTAAATGCTAGATACCTTGCTAAGTTAGTCTTTCTTCTTTTTCCTAGTTTCCTAATTCTTTTAAATTTCCCTCTTTCCCTTTTCATTAAAACTCCAATTGACATGTGTAGAAAATTACATTTTTCCCCTTTCCCTTTTTAATTAATAAATTTTTCATTAGCATATGTAGCAAAACAATTATTTCCCCTTTTTCCCCTTTTTAAATTTTATCCCCAAAAGATTTTTATAAATTAATTGGATTGGTTACCCTCTTCTTGTCACACGATTAACGATGGTTATTATTATTATTTATTTATTTTTATTTTTATTTTATATATTTATATATTTTTTATCACAAGTATCACTTAGACCTAGATTTTATTTTCCTAGGCTGGACAACATTTTATTAGGGAAATTGTTCTTAAATCTTTCTTATCGTGTTATTCATTCTAAGGCCCTCTAGGTTTATTCATTTATTAATTAACAATGCGATGTGCCCTTCAGGACACACTAGGTGCTCCAAGGGTGCCACTCGCCTCATTTTGTTTCCCTTGCATGACATGCCCTTCAGGATGCACTACGTGCTCCAAGGGTGCCACTCGAATCTTTTCGTTTTTCTTACGTGACGTTCCCTTCATGATGCACTATGTGCACCAAGGGTGCCACTCGCCTCTTGAATGACTTGGTAGACATAAAAAACCCCTGGAGTCAATACTCCACCAGGTGATCTTATGGGAGACTAAGGGCCTCTAAGGAATAAGGCCCCTACCTTATTGTGCGCCCCTTAGAATCATCGTGAGCAACTGTCACAGTTTTCCCTCATGACATCGTAGGTCTTCTCGAACTAGGTAGTCGTTAAACTACAGTTCGAGCCACAACAAAAATGCTAGTAGGATGTGGTAGAGTTGTTGTCCACACCTCTCCCTCAACATCTCTGGTAGTCATGCGTGACCCCTCTACTTGACATGTGAGTCTGGTCGACAAGTTATCGCCAGCTTGCATCATCAACGAATCATGTCATAAATAATATCCATAATCATATCATCTAATCAGATGCACAAATGTCATATATACTACAATCAAACCCCAATTGTCCACTCCCTAACTCGATCTAGAGTCCAAGGGGTTTTGGTGTAGACCCCCGACCCTCGGGCTAGAGTCCACTTCAGGATCGTTCTGAATTCCTCCAATGAGCCGAAATAGCTCTTTGGGCTCTTACTCAGAAACCATTAACAAATTCGATCCACAGGTCCTTTCTTGAAAACCCCACCTGCACAAACATGCATTGGGTGTGAGATTTCACCTCCATGTGGCCACCAACAATGACCTTCCACACGGCCTCCCAAATATGACCGCGATACTTTGCCGAAAAGGATTTTCGGGTTTCACGATTTCGCGAACCTAGATGTCGAGAGTTCTATCTCTTTGATCTCCCGAATACCGAAATGTCGAAATACCGAAATCCCGGTCTTTTTAACTGTGTCCTCCGTGATTACAGTCCTTCTTTCAGAACTTTGGGGTTTCCAATGTCAAAATTCTCCGATACCTTGTCTTCAAGATTCCCGAAATGTTGAACCCCAGTATGTCGAAATATGAAATCTTGAGATCGCAGCCCCACTCAATAATACGTCATGTTTTGCGAATTCGGGAGTTTCACCGTCAAGTTGCCCAACTCTTTCTCCTCGGGACTTCCAAAATCCTGAACCCCGGTATGCCAAAATATGATACTGTCTCATGACCTGACAATACTCCTCCTGTGCTTTTAGGAATTCACATTTCGGAACTTTACGAATCCCGACGCAACAATTCATTGTCCTCTCATACTTTCGGTATCCGAAATACCGAAGTACCAAAATCCTGAAACTCCAATCCTCCTTCTCCTGAGCAAGATCAATGACTTAAATCCTCCCTTGATCCAATGGCTCAGATCCTTTCAGTATTCTATGGGTCAAGAGTTCTGAATTCTTACCCCTGCATCTTCCGGTAGCTGAAATACCGAAATGCCCTTTCGGGTATTTTCTCAAAACCTTGTCCGTGTGCACTTTTCGAGACTTCGAGATTCATGATTTTGCGAATCCTCCATGACAAATGTTTGCTCCTTCGACCTCCCGGTATCTGAAACCTCGATATGTCGAAATGTCGAAGTTTCTGCTCCAAAAGCAAGTCGCATTTCATAACTTCCGGGTTTTCAATGTGAAGTGCCTCGATCTCTTGTCATCGAGATTCCCGAAATGGCGAACCCCGAAATGCTGAAATGATCTAGCGAATCCTCTTCCTTGAGTGTGCAAGGGTTAAAACTTGTGCATCTTCCCCTAGATTCGATGGTTATTGGTCCATGTGCCCAGATCTGACGACAGCTGTAGCTCCTTCCTAAGCTTACGCCTACTTCATTTTCCTTGGAAGATTTTCCAAGTTCCAAAGGCCTCGGCCTTTGTTTTCTCTACAAAATCTGTATCTTTGGATCACATCTGCGCTCTTAAAGACGCTGTCCCTCCTGAGATTTCAGAACTTGTGAAACCTTGAAAGGTTTCCCTGACTTCCTGCACTCGTAGTTATTTCTCTGTGCACAAAGGCAGACTTCTTCCTGAGCTTTATCCTTCTCTGAAACCTTGAAAGATTTCTCGATTTCTACACTCCTTGCAGAGTCTCTGCACATACAAAAGTGATATTTGTCCTGAGCTTGGGAACTTGAAACAAGTTCTTCCTACGCACACTCCTTGTGCTTGATGAGCCTTCAGACGATTGTCTGTCTGTCAACACTTTAGTCGGGTGTTGGCTTGGTGCATTCCTTGCACAGGTCTTTATCCTTTCCCTCTATGCACTCTTACACTTGCTCAATTCCCTCCTGGAAGAGCTTCTACGAAATCCTCAATGACTCTGTCTGCTCAATGAACTCGAAACAAAGTTCTCTCTCTAATGCATCTAGTGCATTCACTCTATGCCCACCTGGTAGAGATTTCACAGAATTCTCAGAAATTTTTTCTGTCCTATGCCCTCCTCTGCACAGTCTCACCTCCAAGGTATTCAACAACCTTGAGGTTTCTCCCTGAGTTAGTGACTTCCTCTGGTGAGCCTTCCTGGCATGTCCTTGCCTGAATCTGCAGAATTTAGAAGTGCACTCGTTTCACTGGCTTGTAGAACCCGTAGTGTTCTATCATGCACCCCTTGCATGAAGCCAGAAAGAACCCAAACCTGGAATCAAAGAACTCCAAACAGATAGGGAAATCTATCTATCTCCTGTAGATGGAACTTAACATACATCTACAACATATATGAGTACACACACATAATATTCATGAAATGCATAAACACACAAAGACTCAAATGCAGGAAAAATTGCTCTTTGTATTAATATGAATGTCTGTTTACAATGTGAGCTCAGACTACAATAGAGTCTCGGCTCCCCTCTTCTCTCTATTCAACTACTAACATAAGATCCAAGATCTTTTACATGAGGGGGCTCTTTGAGGTCTTCCCTCCAAGCTACCTACCATATTCAATTACATTGAATTTACAATGAATGGTTGTCTAGTCTGGATCGGATCTAGATCCCAACCTTACAACTTATTTAAGGCAACCTACATCTAAAGTCTGCGCATATGCATGGCTTTTTGGATTTTCCAACCTTACAACATTTAATACAAATTCAAATTTCAAAATCGAGAGGGTTGCGCCTCTCCCATTCCATTGAATGCACGCTTGATGAGATGGTTGGCTGGCGTGTTGCTGGCTTGGAGTGACGCTCTTGCATCATACTCCTCTACTGTGAAAAATTTATGAGCTCCTGCTCATGAGCTTCCCAACATGGTTTTCGAAATCCTCCTGGATCCAAAATAGTTCTTTGGAGCTATCCATCTGCGCCACTGCTCTGTTGCTGCTGCTTCTTCCGCTGCTTTGTTATTGTTGTTGTCTCCCTTCTGATCAACTTCCCTTCGCTGGAAGCTTCTGCTGATTTGACCATCAGTTTTCAGATCTTCTCAATCTCCTCACCCAGCTGCTCTAGTGGTTGGCTCTGTTCAGGAAGTCTCCTCTGCTGTAATTCTTCCTCAACAGTGGGTAGATCTACCAGATCTCCCATGCCATCTTCTTCATACTCTGTGGCACTAAGTGTTCATTCTGATGCAAAGTTTAGCTTCACAGATCTATCACTGAGCTGCTTCTCATCTTTTCCCTGTGACAACTCTATTTTTGCCATATCTCCTTGTGTTGGCTAAAGTCCAGCCTCTCCCAGTTGTGCCTTGGGATGGTATTCTCCTCCTGCATCTTCTTCCAACTTCATTTGTTGGATGTGCATTCTCTACACTATCACCCTTCTCTCTAGGGCTTCAATCTACTCACACATATCAACAAGGCTCATGTTGTTCGCCTCTTCTTCTTTTTCTGCTGCAAGCTCTAATGCTGCAGTCTTCTCAGCTTCCTGGCTGAAAATGTTGAGCCATTCCTCAAAATGCTCATATTCCTCCGCTTGGGTAGCCTCTGATGTCTGCTCCATTTCTTCGACAGTCACAACTGGTTGTCTTTCCCCTGTTGTTGCATCTACAACACAGACTCTTGCCTCGACTGGGCTCAATGGCAGGAATATATGAATTCCCCCAATGATCACAATGTCTTTCTGATATTTTTCCTTTGTCAGCTTTCCTTGCTGATCTGAACTCACCTCCGAGTTCATGAGAATTTTACATAGCCTCACCTCTGTTCCCCTACCCACTTGACAATCTGGAAACTTTCTGCTGCCCTCTTGGCAATCTATGAGATCCTTGGATCCCATCTCATTTCCCTCCTGGCAACATGAAATTTCCCTACTGTCCTCCTGATAGTCTATGAGATCTTGCAGTGATCTCATCTCATTGCCCACCTTGCAATTGGAAATTTATGTTCTTCCATCTTGACAGTCTCTGAGATCTTCTAGTGATCTCAGTTCATCCTCATCACTGAGATTTCTCCTAGACTCTAGTTCACATACCTGAACCATCTCCTTCTGTTCATCCCTGAGGCTTTCAACATGCCTCAACCATCTCTTTAACAATCTTTGTTGTCTTTTGGCCACCAGTACCTTGACTGGCCATTTTATGTCTCCATGGGCAATTCATACACCCAATGTGGTCTTGCATCTTGTTACATCTGCAGTGCAAGTTCCTCC
Source organism: Picea engelmannii (assembly GCA_009831015.1). NCBI lineage: Eukaryota > Viridiplantae > Streptophyta > Pinopsida > Pinales > Pinaceae > Picea > Picea engelmannii. The sequence continues at coordinate 37,675 of ML823134.1, forward strand.
ATTCTCGCTCTAATATTGGCGAGCTCTTTATCCATCTCAACTTTGCTTGACTACTGATGGTTATTCTTTCCATCACGTCTATGGCCTTCAGTAGCCATTTCCCTGCCTTCAATTTTTCCTCCTGGAAAATTTGCTGCTGTCACTCTGCAACCCTAAGTGCTTCCAGCGTCCCCTATAGTCCTCCCAATTGTCTTCTTGATTGTTGTGTACCTACAAGAAATCACCACAGAGTCTCAATACTCTTCCTTCCTTTGATACCAAACTGATGTGTATCAGAGTACTCTTTCTCCTCTCATTTCCTCTACCAACAATATACAAACATAGTCAAGCTCTGATACCACTTGTGTGTATCAGAGTGTTTTTCTTCTCCTTCTCTACCTCCTTCTGCCTGCAGTATACAGACATAAAGTAGCTTTGATACCACTTGTGGTGCAGACCCCTGAACCTCGGGCCAGAGTCCGCTTCAAGATCGTTCTGAATTCCTCCAATTAGCCGAAATAGCTCTTCAGGTTCTTACTCAGAAATTCTTAACAAATTCGATCCATAGATCCTTTCTTGAAAACCCCACCTGCAGAAACATGCATCGGGCATGAGATTTCACCTCCACATGGCCACCAACAATGACCTTCCACACGGCCTCCCAGATATGACCGTGGCCCTTTTCTGAAAAGGATTTTCGGGTTTCACGATTTCGCGAACCCAGATGTCGAGAGTTCTAGCTCTTTGATCTTCCGAATACCAAAATGCCGAAATACCGAAATCCTGATCTTTCTAACTATGTCCTCCATGATCATAGTCCTTCTTTCAAAACTTCAAGGTTCCAATGCCGAAATGCTCCAATACCTTGTCCTCAATATTCCCAAAATGCTGAACCCCCGTATGTCGAAATATGAAATCTTCAGACTGCATCTCCACTCAACAATACGTCGTGTTTTATGACTTCGGGAGTTTCACCGTCAAGTTGTCCGATTCTTTGTCCTCGGCACTTTCGAAATTCCAAACCCTGGTATGCCAAAATCTGATCTTGTCTCGTGACCCGACAATACTCCTTTTGCGCTTTTGGGAATTCACGTTTCAAAACTTTGTGAATCTTGGTGCAACAATTCCTTGTCCTCTTGTACTTTCGGTATCCGAAATACTGAAGTACTAAAATCCCAAAAATCCGATCCTCCTTCTCCCGAGCAAGATCAATGGCTCAAAGCCTCCCTTGATCCAATGGCTCAGATCCTTTCTAGATTCTATGGGTCAAGAGTTCCAAACTCTTACCCCTGCATCTTTCGGTAGCCGAAATACCGAAATGCCCTTTCAGGTATTTTCCTGAAACCTTATCTGTGTGCACTTTTTGGGACTTCAGAATTCGCGATTTCATGAATCCTCCACGACAAATGTTTGCTCCTTCGAACTCCTGGTATCCAAAACCTTGATATGTCGAAATGCCAAAGTTTCTTCTCCAAAAGCAAGTCGCATTTCATGACTTCGGGGTTTTCACTGTGAAGTGCCCCAGTCTCTTGTCATCGGGATTCCTGAAATGCCAAACCCCGAAATGCCAAAATGATCTAGCAGCTCCTCTTCCTTGAGTGTGTGAGGGTTAAACCTCATGCAACTTCCCCTGGATATGGTAGCTATCATTCCATGCGCCCATATATGATGGAAACTGTAGCTCCTTCTCAATCTTATGCCTGCTTCATTTTCCTTGGAAGATTTTCCAAGTTCCAAAGGTCTCGGCCTTTATTTCCTCTATGAAATCTTTATCTTTGGCTCTCGTCCATGTTCTTAAATATGTTGTCTCTCTTGATCTTTCAAAACTTATGAAACCTTGAAAGGTTTCCCCGACTTCCTGCCCTCCTTGTAGCTGTTGCTCTGTGCACAAAGGTACTCTTTCTCCTGAGATTTATCCTTCTCTAAAACCTTGAAATATTTTTCGATTTCTACACTCCTTGCAGAGTCTCTGCACATACAAAGGTGCTATCTATCCTGATATTGGGAACTTGAAACAAGTTCTTCTTGCGCACACTCCTTGTGCTTGATGAGCCTTCAGACGACTGTCTGTCTGTCAACACTTTACTTAGGTGATGGCCTGGTGCATTCCTTGCATAGGTCTTTAGTCTTTCCCTCTGTGCATTCTTACACTTTCTCAATACCCTCCTAGCAGAGCTTCTGCAAAATCCTCAGTGACTCTGTCTGCTCAATGAACTCAAAACATAGTTCTCTCCCTAATGCATCTAGTGCATTCGCTCAATGCCCACCTGGCAGAGCTTTCACAGAATTCTCAGAAATTTTGTTTGTACTGTGTGCTCCTCTACATAGTCCAAGGCATTCAAAAACCTTGAGGTTTCTCCCTAAGTCAGTGACTTCCTCTGGTGTGCCTTCCTGGCACATCGTTGCCTGAATCCGCAGAATTCAGAAGTGCACTCATTGCACTGGCTTGCAGAACCTACAGTGTTCTGTCATGCACTCCTTGAATGAAGCCACAAAGAACCCAGACCTACAATCAAAGAACTCTGAACAGATAGGGAAATCTATCTATCTCCTACAGATAGAACTTAACATACATATACAACCTATATGAGTACACACACATAATATTCATGAAATGCATAAACACACAAAGACTCAAATGCAGGAAAAAATGCTCTTTGTATTAATATGAATGTCTATTTACAATGTGAGCTCGGACTGCAATAGAGTCTTGGCTCCCCTCTTCTTTCTACTCAACTACTAACATAAGATCCAAGATCTTTTACATGAGGGGGTTGTTTGAGCTCTTCCCTCCAAGCTACCTACCCTATTCAATTACATTGAATTTACAATGAATGGTTGTCTAGTCTGGATTGAATCTAGATCCTTGCCTTACAACCTATTTAAGGCAACCTACATCTAAAGCATGCGCATATGCATGGATTTATGGCTTTTCCAACCTTACAACATTTAATACAAATTCAAAATTCAAAATTGAGAGGGCTGCACCTCTCCCCTTCCATTGAATGCACGCTTGATGAGCTGGCTGGTTGGCGCGATGCTGGCTTGGAGTGATTCTCCTGCATCAGGTTTCATCAATGCCTCTGCATCCTTGAGGTCCACAATCCTACACACTTAGGAAAATCGAGTCAATAGCACCTGTCTATGTCAATACAAAAAAAGAACATGTCATCAATCCATACCACCTCATAATCATAATCAAATGCCGAATAGTATAATAATCCGGATCACTTGCAAGCAAGTGTCCTCAAAGAATAAGTTTGCTCAATGTGCGCAAGAGTGAGATGTTACATTTCAGGATCCTTCCATTAACTTCTCTTCATGCCTGAATCCAAAGTCCTTCCAACACTTCCTTCTTGAAGGCTTGTCAGGAAAGACCTTCTCGGACCTCTAAGATTGAATCTTGTCCGTTGATTTCCTCCAACTTCCCAAATGACCAAAAATGAACCGGGACTGTCGATTTACCTCATTTCTCAAACCCCAAAATGAATCTTGTCCTTCGATCTAGTAACCTTGTCAAACTTTGAAAAAATTAAGATTTTATATTTTTTAAAGAACGTATCTGTGTCGTTAATTGCAAGATCAAACACAATCTCGGTTGTCGTTTCTCTGAAAAATTCCTCGTACTACCGTGACCATTGAAATTATGAATTTTTCAATATTCCAAGTTAAATTTGTCTCTACAAATCCACATATCGAATCCAGTAAACCTGTCATATAATCTGAATCATTTACACATAGATTTGCTCACAAATTTGGGGATTTCACTCTAATTTTTCCACTATTTTACCCAAAATTTGTACCAGTTGAATATGTACAGTGAATCTTCCCAATTTGCACCCATTCTGACCCATAAATGTTTGGTGTTTCAACCATAAGTTTTGATACCAATATGTAACATACCCAACCACCCATAGGCTAGCCACTCTATTTCAAAACTTGCTTTTGAACCAATTTTGAATTCTGATAAATTTTTAATTAATAAATAGGCATGAAATATTCACATGCAGAGATCAATATTCATGCTACAACAAAAAATAAATGAATATAATTCCATACATGGAAATAACCAACAACCATGCACATTATAAACATGAATCTCACAGATAATAATTAATACACAGTGGAATAAATATGCAGGTAAATGAAACCATGACAAGAGAACTTTTCTTTAATGAAATGAATCACCAATTGGATGCATACCTAGGACGTTCCACCCAACCATAGACACTATTGTTTCAAGTCTCCACAAAAATGTCACCCCCGAGCCATGGCTATGAATCCACAAGGATGGTTCCAGGGTGTCACTCAGCTTCCCAACCCATTCAACACTCAAGCTCTCACATGATTCTCAACACACACACAAAAATCCAAAGAATATCATCTCTCTTCTATCCAACCTGCACAACCCAAGAGAATGGATCCCATTCTCTGTCACGTATTCCCTTAGTCTATCCACCTCCTTCCAGGGCTCCAATGCATCTGGTGAATAATCTCCATGATAGGACTCTCAATATCGCAGCGGTGATAAAATCTTAACATATGCCAAAGCATCTTAGACATGTAGGCATTAATTCATGGATGGAATACACCAACATCATTACATCTAGCGAAACCATGGCTCCTCTCCAACAATTAGTTTTTCTTTCCCAAGATAAGATCAAAATGAATGAGGAATGAAGAGTGGGTGAAAGAATGAATGGAGAGAGAAAAAATGGAAGGTGTGAACAATGAACAATGAACAATGAGTGAGTGTATGAGTGAACCCCCAAATAGACCAAATATGGGTTTATGTATTCCTTGGAATTAAAGAACCACATGGCCTTCCCCGAAGAAGCTCATGTAACTGATATTCTCCATTAAAACAAAAATGGGTAAATAAAATATAAAATAAATACCTAGCCCCTCATTCCCCTCTCTTCTGAAATCATAGTCCCCTATAACTATTGTCTTTGTTTGTCTAGCATCCAATGATGTATTTATTATTAATAATGATCAAAACATTACATTTCCTAGGCACACTGGCCTCTTTTAATTGTTTGGGCACTATGGCCTTTCGTAAATTAACAAAATAAATTATTTAATATGGGGCTCCAAACCAGGGTATTACATTCCCCTCCCCCTTATTTTTGAATTATTTTCATATATGTCATGGATTTACATGAGGAAGCAATATGAAGAGAAAAAAGGTAGCAAAATTATTCTAAGCTTGTAGACAGGGGAAACAACCCCAAAGGGAAGTTACCCTTTTCCATTGATTTCAAAGTGGGGGGGGGGAGAGAGATTAATCAAAGGTATGGAAATGGAAATCTGAGGCAATGAAGGAGTAGTGACGATTTTTTTTTGTGTTTTCAGAGGAGAGCGAGGGTTTTGTGTAAAAATCCAATTTAGTTTATCCCCGTGGTTCAGTCTATCAGTGTCCCACGAGGCACTCCCATGGGTTGCATAGGGCTTGTCACGTGAGGCCCCACTAGATAATTGACTTCATCCTGCGACGAAAAAATATATCTAGAGGATGAGGGTTGTATCAAGATGAAGAAGCTGAGGAGAGTATAAAATCATGCATGACATCGTTCAGGTACAACAAAATCATCTACATAAGTAAAAGGTATGCTTATATGGTTATTTGAAGTTGTATCTTGGTGATTTCTTGAGGTATGGTCATGTGAGGTTGAGTATATTCCCTTAAGCTACTATTGGTTTTACGGTACATGTTGTATGAGGCAGATCTACAGAGGCACACTGTTGGTGCCCTTGTTGTTTGCACTTGGAACACATTCTTGGGTATTTTGTTGAGGCATATCTTGTGTCATATGATACATGTTTGAGGCAGTTTGGTTGAGATGTATTGTTGAATATATTGGTATAAGATGAGGCTGCATAACAGTGAGGGTTTGATACATGATTGATGTTATAGCTCATTATACTTGGTTTATGGATGTTAGTACATGTATGGAATATGATTAGAGATATATATTTGTGATGATATGTATATGATTTTAGCTATACACTTGTGATAATGGGTATGAGATATGTGCAATTAGATCTGATTGGTTGATGAGATTGATGTGATAGGTTTTGCAACAACATGTTTTATAGTGAAAATTTTTATAGTGACAAGTTTTAGAGTGACACGATTTATAGTGACAAGATTGATAGTGGTAGTGGCAGTTGGTCTCCATTTATATTTTAGGGTGGTAGGACAGGGCAAGTAAAGGGATTTGTATCCTCCTTCTGGTTGGTGCCAAAAAACTAGGGGAGTTGTAGCTTCCTTCAGGTCGGATCCTGAGAAACTAGTGGGTTGGATCCTCCTTCCAGTTGTAGCTGGAAAAAGGAAGTTGTTGTTTCCTATGAATGTATTTCTTCTAACATATAAGAAAATCATTTCATGGTTTTCTCTGGCATTGGGTTTCCACGTAAAATTCTGGTGTATTTTGTACTTGTGTGGTTGCTTATTGTTCATTGTTTATTTATACTTTTCATGATTTTTTAAATTCTATATATGAAATTCTCATAAAGTTAAACAATATATATTGTGGTTAAAAGTAATAAAAATGATTATACTGATTCATCCCCCCCCCCCCTGAGTATTCCAACACAAATGTATTCAATGTTGAATGTTGAGAATGTGAAGCTTTATGAGCCTCCTATGATTATGGATAAACATGAAGGTGTTTAGATTCCAAAATTTGATGATTTTTCTCCTAAGTACTTAGACAAGATAGATGAAGATGTTATCCTTGAAAAAAGGATCAGAACTTCACAATGGGGTGATGTGGAATATCTTCGAGTTGTTCTTAAAGGGGTAAAATGAAACAAATCAGGATGGATCAAGATCAGGAAAGTGAGGGAGCTTAATCCTCACTTATTTTTTGAGTAATCAAGGATTTTGATGATCCAAAGGATTCCAATGGGGAGGAAAGATCTAGGTGGATCTATGAATGCTCAAAATTTGATCATCTCAAATTCTCTTTAAAATGACTTCATTATGTAGAGATCAGTGAGATATTTACAACGATGCACGAATTGCCTCAAAAAAACATCATATGATAAAGTTATGGATCTTCAAATTTTTGGAAAAGCAAGGTCAAAAGGTCAAAAGGGGGTGCCATATGGCACCACTGGAAGGGTGACATGTGTCACATCCATACATATTGTATGATGCTAACATGGCAACCTCACGATGAGACACATTGCAGGTAGAAGACTAAGTGAACATGGTCATCTGAGTGATTGAGTAGTGACATGGACTAATCATGTGATGACACGTGGTATGATCATACGAGTGGCGCACAGATGGACCAATGAGGGACCACCATGTGGCAATATTCCATTGGCCAGTTATCTTTAAGGTGAAATAAAATATGGTTGAGATCCCGGAGGATCAAACCCGAGTCTCTTGCATAACAATCCAAAAACTTACCAATACACCAAGAGATGTGAATTATATTTAAGTTGTAAAATATGTATGTTCGACAGTAAAAGGGTTAAGAGATAAGCCCCCGACCCATGGTCTATGTAGTATCCAATGTAACCGAGTACCAATATTCATGGGGTCGTTTATGCCTAAGTATTATATGCCATCACATATATTCACATGAGATTGTTAAAATTTGGTTAATGCCACATATTATATTTAATATATAGTTCTAACAAAATTCCTAAGGGGGAGAGATCTGTGTGTCCAAACCCACGACCTCCTCCCACCTATGCTAGTGCCTCCACTGTTATGCCTAAGGTGCCTCTTGCTATGGAGGGCCAATAAAAATGTATTAATGTTTTCCAAAGATTCTGGATGGTGGTTAGGGCCCGTGCCCTATTTAAGCTGGAGCTTGGACTGCGGTAAAGGATAGAGTACGAAACATGGATATGCATTTAGAAATAAGCATGTTTTTACTTGAAGTTTGTGCCATAGGGCATCTAGAATTTGAGTTTGCATTGTAATGTATTCCATAGAGTTCCTTGAGGAAAGTATAGAGTGTTTATACTCATTTTTCTTAGAATTTCGAGAGGAATTCAATGGTGCAATATGTTTCCAAGTTTTACGATAGATAAAAATATCATTGTAAGAACACAATCATATGAGAATTAATAAAGCGGTCTCAATTGGAACTGACCCAGAGACTAGCCCAAAAAGGGTAAAATTTGTTAACAAACTTGTGTTATGTGTTTTATTATTGTTGTTTCTATTTCACTGATTTATCTTGCAAGTTATTTATCATTTAAGTGATTTTGGATAAGTAAGTGAATTCATATTATTTGGAATCAGTCAAAGCGATCATTTATATTTCGAATCAAGTTGGATGTTTATGTGTGTTTGAGAAACAATTTAACATCTAAGGATTTTCATATCAATAAGGATGTAATCAACCCTAATATAGAAGATCAAAATTATCTTTGTGTTTTGACAAGTGTAAAGAAAAAAATAAGCCTTGCTAAGATAAGAACAAATTCTCACGAGCTCCATAGTGGAAGTAGGAATTGGTCAATTCCTAAAATGCCATGGGATGAAAGAGTGTGTCACCTTTGAAACACTAATAAGGTTGAAGATGAAAAAAACTTTCTCTTAGATTGTCCATCCTATACCCATATTATATCTCAATTTCAAAATATTTGTCACACTACCAACCTTCCTAACCTTTTAACTCAACAAAATTATGGTGATCTTAGAAATATTCTCTTAATGATTTTTTAGCATAGAAACAAAATTATAAATAATTGCAAGTAATCCCTTACCCTCTTAAAGTCCAATACACTAATTAGGTATCAGTAAATGTTAATCATCATCATCACCATCATATTTGAAACACATACCTAGACTCATATTTAATGTTAATTAATAGAACATATTTTTCACAATACATATTTTATGTTAATTTTTTTTTGTAAGTTGAGTGGCCAATCTATTAAAATACAGTAAAATACAATAAAAAAATATAGAGATTGTCCCTAAGAGTGGAAAAAAATGGGCCCGCCCTTAGTGGGAAACCATGCTAGAATTCTTATTACCCTTAATGAGAAACTAGACATACCTGGAAAAAAAAATTTAGTTGTCTGTGTGTCTTTTGTCGGAAACCAGTAAATCTTACAAAAAGCTAAAAACAAAACCTGAAAAGTGGTGTAGAGGTCTAAACATCAAGAACAAGGGCCATCCATAGGAGTTTCTTCAATGACTGGACAACCACCAAATTCACTGTCATTGTTGTTGGATGAGTTGGAGTTTTCCAAGGATGGGTGCTTGACTGATAGGCCTGGCGTTTTGATATCAGGAATCTTCAACGAGCTATGCATGCTTGGGGAAGTAAACGTTCTTTTCATTCCTGGAAATGTCGCTTTCATCAAGTTGTGCATGCTTGTAGCTATCAACATTCCACTCATTTTTGGAGGAGTCTCCTTAGCATTGAAGTTGGGAGTCTCTAGAGGTGTTGAGGAGGTGGGATGGGCCACAGAGGAAGGAGGAAAAGTGATGGGGGAGGTCGGATCAGAGGGAGAAGGGAGAGTTGTAGGGGAGTGGGGTGAGTGAGGTGAGGTAGAGGGGATAGGAATAAAGACACCACAGAGGCTGAGGATGTTGCGGGTGAGGATATTTTTGACCACCTAGTAGCTTCGTTGATGCCTGTAGGTGCGATGGGATGCCGAGAAGGAGCTAGAGATATTGTCTTCCCATTAGTCAAGAAATTTCCGTAGGGATCCCGGAACTAAGGGATCAAATCCATCCTAGTTGTCCAGGAAGGGTAGGTGAGGATTTGTTGAGGTTCTCCTGCCATGACCACTTTGCCTCAAGGTGGGGGTGGCATGTCAGCGAGGAGGCATGAGTGAGAAATTGGGAAAACTAGCCATAGAGGAAGGCCACCACCTTGCACTGAGAGCAAAGGAACATCATCTGTGGAGCACTGAGAGCCCGTTCGCAAGGGAGGTAGGGTGAGAATGAGAGGAGTGATCATAGGTGGCCGAGAGAAGAGCGCGAGGATGGAGGGGGTTCACGTATGACACCATTAAGATCATCATACTATTAGAGCAAGTGAGATGCAGGTGAGTACAAGTATTGCACGGGTGAGGGGAAGGGCCCATGAGCGGAGTGAAGGAGCTTCGTATCGAGGGGGGAGGGTAGTTAAGGAGCATGAGGGGGGGATAAAGTGGCATGCATCTAGTCATCACAACGCATGCCAAGGGAGGAGGTGGAGGCCACCTTGTAGTCACCTACATCCGGAATAGAGGAGTCCTTGAGTGCCATGTCAATATTGACCTGCCTGAAGGAGTGACTAGAGAGATCCTCTATGGTAAGTTCATGGAAGTCATCATTTTACTTCAATATTTCACTGGCTAGTCTTCCTTCCAGTGAGTTCACCTTGCATCAAACATGGAGGAAGGATATGGAGTCCTCAAGATCTAGGAGTTGAGAAGGATGATGAAGGTCCTAGTCCAAGTACCAACTCGAAGAGAATTTTGATCTTTGAGAGCCATTTTCATACGTATATCCAGAGAAATAATTAGTTGAAAGTCACCTTCAATTAAAAGAGGGAGAAGAGCTCATTGCCTAGCAATTTTGAGACCATGGATGCGACCCAAAATTTATGTTGCATTGTTACTATCATGCCCAATGTTTCCATAATAAAGATGAACAATTTACCCTGTGTTGTTTCTGAAAACACCCCCAAATCCCACGGGTCCAGGATTACCTTTTGAGGAACCACCAAAGTTGATTTTGAGGAAACCAATAAGAGGGGGGCACCAATGATCTGGACTGAGAGGGGCCCTCGTGTGGGGGTCTACAGAAGAGGGGGGGTCCCATGGATGTCTAGGTGGATGTCCCATCACTGAAGGAGTAATGCTTCATTTGTCTGTGCTTTGAAGTCAAGGTTATACCAATAGTGAAGAAAGACTATCTCTAACAACTATTTTTTGTAGATGGTCTAGAGGGAGTCTTTAGAAGAATATTTGTCTTTGAAAATGTTTCGATTAAACTCTTTCCATATGTTTCAAACCTGGAAGCCCGGGAGAAACTTCTAGAGGTGGTTGAGAATTGGGTTTTGATAGGGACTATCAACTCAATTTTTGAGAGTGTGAGTGATGTTGCCATGGATTTGATCAGAAATTCTACAGAGTATTGCTTCCTTATCCCATAAATTGTTGGAGAAAGTACAATTGTCAAGTAGATGATCTATGGATTGTTCTTTGTTGTTGCAAAGAACACATCTTGAGGGACCAGAGAATCCTCTTTTGAGGATGTTGTCCCAGGTGAGGATGCACCTGTGAAGAACCTACCAAAAAAAGATTGATATCTTTTGCCAAGTCCTTAGAGTCCAAAGCTTGGCCCAGCCTAGGTCTAGAGGATCAGGCATGGGAGGAATGAGAAGTTGGTAGGATTATTTGATGGTGAAGGTGCCTTTTGGAATATACCTCCATATGAGCTTGTCATTGTCCTAATTGATTCTGATTTTTTGATTAATAACATCTTGCATGATTTGTGTTCTAGTTTATGGATGCAGATGAAGAAGAGAGGTATGGAGTGATAAGTAGTTCCTGAAGTGATGCTTATATGTGGTGTGCCATTAGTCCTTTACCTTATAATTTCCTTGAGGTGGAAGGTTATGTTGTCTTTCCAAGCTTGGAAGTTTCTACCAAGAGTCTGACCAATATTTTTCTAGGGCCCCATTTCTGATTTCCTAAAAGTTGTGTTGTTGGATGAGGTGACATTATTGTTTTGTCAAGTTCCAAATGAGAGAGCTTTGAGTGGTAGGATTGAAGCGAATCAGGTTGTGAGGGTCCCAGTTTGGGGCATATTTTTTGTGCTAGAGTTTCACCCAAGGAGTGGATGTGCTGGATATCCAATTCCACCAGGTTTTAGCACTGAGAGTTTCATTTCTTTTTGTAGGGTCCCTGAGGCTGATGCCGTGCATATTCTATGGTAAGTAGATGGTGTCCCATTTGAATAGATCCCATTTGTGAGTGTTATTGTCCCCACTCAAGAGAAAGGTGTGTTATATTTTCTGAATGGAGTTGAGCACCCGTTTGGGGGTAGCAAGAACCAAGAAGAGATACATTGACATTGTCTACAGATTAGATTTTAGGAGAACTAGGCACCCTGCAAGATCGATAGTTCTGAAAGTCTAGGAGGAGATCCGTTGAGTTAATTTGTTGATGTTTTCCTTCCAACTGGAGTGCTTGATGATTGAGGCGATTAGCGGAGTGCCTAGGTATTTGAAGGGGAGAGAGGAGGAAGCAAAACCAAGGGTTCGAGAGATGGTTCCTTGAGTGAGGGGGGGTGTGTTGAAGAAGAAGATGAGGGATTTGTCCAAATTGATAGTGGTTCTCGAGGCCTCCGAGAAGGTGTTGAGCAGGAGTTTGAGGGTGCATTATTCTTGGATGGAGAGGTGGTATATTAGAAGGTTGTCATCCACAAATTGTTGATGAGTCAAAGGTTGAATATTGTGGATATTAAATCCTTTAAGAGAGCCATTTGTGGTTAAATGTTTTAACATTCTACTTAAGCCTTTAACCAAGAGGATAAAGAGAAAAGGAGAAAAGAGATCTCTTTGTCGGATCTCATGGGAGGGGAGGAATGTGGGGAGGGTTATCCTTTGAAAAGAACTGAAAAGAAGCTAGAAGAGAGGAGGGAGAGGATCCAATGAACCTAGTCTTGACTGAAGGCAAAGGCCAGGAGGGTCTTCTCAATGTACACCCTGCTGAGGCGGTCAAAGGCTTTGGATAAGTATAATTTGAGTAGCATGATTGATGTCTTGGTGGATTTTAGGGAGTGAATCACCTCATCGGTGAGAATTATTCCATCCAAAATCTGCCTGCCCTCAACATAGCCTATTTTATCAGGAGAGATAAGAAAGGGAAGAAGAGGCTTTAACCTGTTGGCTATGAATTTAGTGATGATTTTATAGATAACATTGCATAGAGCTATGGGTCGATACTTACTTTGAACTACAACAGTTTCCTCTTTGGTGATCAAGGTGAGGAAGGTGGTGTTGAGGGAAGGGAGGACCCATTGACAGTTTCACGATTTCTCCACAATGTCGAGAACATACAACTTACGTATATCCCAACATTCATGGAAGAAGTTGATTGTGAAGCCATCTGGTCTAGGGGCTACATCTTCTTTCATTTACATGACAACAGATTCCACCTATTAAAGAGTGATTGGGCACATTAGGGCAACATTGTGTTGATCAATGACTATACTAGGGATTTGGGAGGTGACCCTTTGAATGGCGTTCCCCCTGGAGAAATTCTCCTCCATGATAAGATCAACATAGTAGGGGACTAGATCTGTCTCAATTTCCTTGTGGTTTTCAAGCCTAGTTCTGTCTTCATTTTTAAGGAAGGAGATTTGGTGGTGCATTCTATGTTGGATGGTGGATTAGTGCAATAAAGAAGGATTGCGTTCGCCCTCTTTCAGCCAGAAGATTCTGGATTTTTGTTTCCAGAGAATTTCTTCTTTCTTACATATTTATTCTATTTGGGACTGAAGCTCTGTTTATCTATGTGAGAGAGTGATCGAGTGACCTTCAAGGATGATATGTTGCTGAAGGGACTCCATGTCCTTTTACAGAGTGGTATTGGCCAAGAAGATATTCCCAAAGTTTGTTTTATTCCACTCATTTAGATGTTTCTTTGGCCTTTTTAATTTTTGCTAGAATCTGTACATTTTTGTGCGGCCAGGGGGGTGGGTGTTTAACCAGCAATGTTGGATCATGGGTTTGAATTTAGGGCTAGATAACCGAAATTTTTCAAATCCGAAGGGGTGATAGCTTTCATTGTATTTTTGGTGCCAGCGAAGGAAAATGGGACAATGGTCGAAGCCTAAGCAAGGGAGGATGGAGGAGGAAAGCTCATCCCTGGTTGTTGCAATGTCTTCAGAGACTAGAAACCTGTCGAGAAGTGAGGCGATATGAGAGATGCCTCCGTGTCGGTTATTCTAGGTGTAGATTATCAGATAGTTGGCTTAGTTTGATGGAAAACTAGTATGGATTTTTGGTTTTCATTGATTTCAACCATTGGAGAGTGATATTTTAGATTGATTCCAACTCTTAGTGATTGATGTCAACCCTTGGGGAAAGTCTAGTAGAAAATTCCGATAGCACAAAGGTTTGGGTAATGGACCCAAGTTTGTTTGATGTATAATGGTATGAGTTTTGATATATTTGTAGGTAATACTATTTTGGATGGATAGTACATGTCATGCCATTTCTGGTGGTATGTAGAACGTCACATAACTCCTCACGCTTTGTGAGTTATGGCCTTACGAATTTGGAGAACCCTCATGAGTCATCTTGAAGCCCAAAAAGGTCAAAGTAGTCAAAGTGGTTTAAGAGATTTTTAGAAGGTAAATAATAAAGTGAAGTGATGAGTGTACTATAATTCAAATTGAATACAAAATAAATTATTAAATAATAAATTTAATGGAGAAATTACTAAGTTTACAAGTGGTTAGAAGTGGTTTAGACCTAAAATAAGGAAAGTGGTTTAAGATGGTTAGAAGGTAACCCATTGAGGTAAATTGAAGTGATGAGTGTACTATAAGTCAAAGTGGATACAAAATAAATTATTTAAATAATAAAGTTAATGGATAAATTACTAATTGGACAAGTGTTTATAAGTTGCTTAACCCTAAAATAAGGAAAGTGAGTTAAGATGGTTAAAAGGTAACCCCTTGAGGAAGCTACATGAAAGTATAAATAAGAGATAAGGATATCTCATTTTATATCACACTTGATAATATTGAATATCTACAGATGAATAAGGTAACCAAAGGATATCTAAGCCGAATTTCATAGATAATGTGAAGTAACTAAGGCCAAAATTCAAGGGAGGATAAATACTTTTGATGATTCTTTCTAAGGTATGTTATTTACAGGTCATCTCACCATTTTCGCAATAATTGTTTTTCTAGAATGATTCAGACCGTGAAATTGATAGGCCATTGAGAAAAAATATCCAAGTAGCTATGGTACTAATTTCAACTTGTGGGTCATTGCAGTTTTAGAGTTACACTCCGTGGAAAATAGGGTTTGTGGCTATTCCTGAAACTAGTCTAAAACGGGTGTTTCGGGTAAAAACATCATAACTTCTTCATAATAGATCCAAATTAAGTAAGACCAAATGTGTTGATTATAGTATAGTCTGTAGTATTCTGTGTAAAATTGTCATATTCATACAACAAATATTCAGTGTAGGGCACGCTCTACAAGTTCACTCTCTAGAATAAGACAAAATTCAACGAGGTATGCCATTTTTGCTATAACTCCTTTTCTGAGAGGTTCCAAGTGGTGACACCTGGAGGAATTGCATGAAACACACTAAAGAAAATTGTGTAATATTTTCAGATATTCATTCATTCCAGGTACATAGTTATGATTATTTCAAGTTAGGGTTGTTGACTAACCCAAAACTAGTCATGTGAGACTAAAGAAAAGTTTGATGAAAATGCTAGTCTCTTATTGTTAAAGTTAAGGAAGGTTTGCATGTATGTGATCATATAGACCAGTTCTATTACAGAGTTACAAATGAGATTTGGATGTTGAAATTGATGAGGGCTTTTGGTTGAGGTACATGTTGGGTACATGGTTGAGACAAGTACTTGATGAGTTGGCACATACATGAGGTGTATAGTTGATGATGTTGGTACATATTGATGAGTCATAGTTGATGAGTAGTTGATACATGATTGGTAGATACTTGGTACATGGTTGGAGGCACTTGTTAGTATTATTGCTGACACATGTTTTATGGATGATGTAGCATACTTGTATTGGTATATTATTAGAAGCACATATTGATCTTGTTGATGATTATGAGTTGTTGTGTTATGCTTAGTTGATGCACATCTTTGAGATTTGTCTTGGTGATTTATCTTGGTGAGTAGATCCAATTTGGTTGATAAGATTGATGAGACAGGTTTTTGTGATAGGTTGTTTGGACAGGTTGTTGTGACATGTTATTTGTACAGGTTTGGTGCATGGTTGATGTACGTGTTCATGGTATAGGTTGAGGTACATGTTTGGTACATGGTTGATGCACTTTTTCATGGTACAGGTTGAGGTACAGGTTGGTGCATGGTTAATGCACATGTTTATGGTATATGTTTACTACAGTTTGGTGCATGGTTGATGCACTTGTTTATGGTACATGTTGATTATAAGTTGAGGTACAGGTTGATGCATGGTTCAGGTTATTGGTATAGGTTGTTTGGTGCAGGTTGATTGGTACAGGTTTACAATAGTATATCTCATAGTGATAGTGTGAAAATGGTTGCATCAATCTACTTCTAAGTTAGGGAGGTTGGACGGGGCAAGGACAGGTGCTTGTAGCCACGTTTTGGTTGTAGCTAAATAAGATACGGGGTTGTAGCCAAAGAATTGGGGAGTTGGATCTTCCCTCAGGTTGTAGCCTGAAAAACTAGGGGGTTGGAGTCTCCTTCTAGTTGCAGCTGGAAAACAAAGGAAGTTGGTTCTTCCAATGAATGTAATTCTCAAGACATATAAGAAAAATCATTTTGTGCTTTTCTCCCGCTTGGAGTTTCCACGTAAAACATTGGTGTACTGTGTATGTGTATGATTGCTCATTTGTTTATTTTTTATTTACTTTGAAACTATTGGATGATAATGCTACATTGATATAACACTTTCATTTTATGGTGAAAAATGATTAAATTTCTTTATTACTGATTCTCCCCCCCCTCTCAGTAATCCAAAAATTGGTATCAGAATGGATTCCTTCAAGAAACAATTTAACCATTGGAAGGAGATCATGGATTATTCTGAGAATGGAGTACCAATGTTTAATGGTCATAATGGTTTAAAGTATGAGATGTGGAGCATAAGGATGAAAGTATTTTTATAGGCATAGGGAAATTATATTTGGGTATCAGTTGTTACAGTATGTGATATTTCAAAAACCACAAAGATTGCAACCAAGAAGGAATTGAAGAAGAATAACAAAATAGTAATGAATTTTATCTGGGAAGGATTACCTAATCCAGTAAGACAAAAGGTTGGTAAATGTTCATCAACCAAAAAAAATTGGGATAAGTTATGTGATGTGTATTCTTCACCCATCACTGAATCATAAAATGCCAAAGAAGATGCAGCTATAGAACAAGAAGAAATATGCTCATCATGTCAGACAGATTTAGAAGAGGAAGAGTATGAAGAAGCATAAGTTGATTACATAGAACAATTGATCAATGCAATTGAATATCTAAAGAAAGAAAGAGAAGAAAAAAATTCATCCAAGAAATAATTTATGAAGCAAAAGGAAAGTGTTCAAGGTTTTGAAAAAGCTCAATATGTCATCAAGAATTTAAGAACTCAGCTAGAAGAGGCCAGAAGAATTCAAGAAACTCTAGAATATAAAAAGCAATGTTTAGAAGCCTACATAGCAACAAAAAAGGAAGAAAACGGAAAGGGAGAAAAGATACTAACGAATCATCTCAAGGAAATAACTGATGACTTAAACCAACTTGAGGAAGAGTTTGGTCAAGAAGAGAGAAGACTTGAAGAAGAAATAATTACATTGAAATTCCAACTTGAAGAAGCAAAGAGAATATAAGAGGTCATGAAGTCTCAGAAAGTGAATAAAGAATAAGAGGTTGAGAAGATTGAAGAAGAAGTTGTCACACTAAGAGTCAAAGTCATCAATCTCAACAACAATGTTGAAGAGACATAAACATTTACATCAGTAGCAGAGAATTAAGAGAAGTACTCTAGGTTGCTAGAAAAGAAGAATGAAGAAAATAGAAAGAGTTATGCAGAAGTACTCAAAGGAAGGAATCATGGTCAACCCGAATCTAAGAAAACTATTGAAGATATATCTTCAAGAAGACCATTTGTTTTCAAGCCACAAAGAAGATTCAATCATGATCATGATCAGTCAAGGCAGAAATTTAGAAGGACTACACCACAAATAAGATCATTCACTCCCAGGTATGCAAATTTCTTTTATGGTCATTGTTTTTATTGCACTAATTTTGGACATTAGGTTGCAGATTGTAGGGATTATAAAAGAATTTTTCAAGCAAGAAATGCCTATGTGGCCCCACATAACATTGAATGTTACAAATATCATAACTATGGACACATAGATCGTGATTGTAGAAGAATGATCGATACTTCCATGAAAGAGAACATTGATATCGAATATAAGAAAGTATGGATAAGAAAACATAAAGAACGGGTGAACAAATACCAAGTCCCAGAGATCACAATATTGGAAATAAAATGATATGAAGAAAAATCTACAGAGAAAAAGAAAGATGTTAGATACAGAAAGGTTTGGAAAATAAATGAAAGAAAATAAGAACAGGTAAATAATGAACATGTTCAAGAGATTGTACTTTCAGGCATTGTACTGAAAGATGAATCCATAGAAAGAAAGAAAGAAAGAAGTGAGAGCTCAGAGAGATATTGAATTTACCAATGAATATGATGATGAATCTACCAATGAAGATGATGATGAATACACATCAGAGCAGGAATTGTTCTGAGCCATCCGTCTTATAGACTCTCAGGTAATATGAATATTAGACATGGGGATTCTATGCAATAGCTGTGATAGACCAAAGAACCATCCTTAGAGCAGCTTGCAGAGTTTGATATGACAAATTCAAAGCAGTCAGTTAGCAAAAGTACAGTTTGATAGATTAATCAAGACTTCATGATAGTATATTGATAAATAACTTACTCAAGACTTTATGATAGTATAGTGATAATGATAAATTACTAATTTGACAAGTGATTAAAAGTTGCTTAAACCTAAAATAAGGAAAGTGGGTTAAGATGGTTAAAATATAACCCATTGAGGAAGCTACATAAGAGTATAAATAAGAGATAAGGATATCTCATTTTATATCACACTTGAGCATATTGAATATCTACAAGTGATTGAGGTAACCAAAGGATATCTGAGACAAATTTAAGAGAGAAAGTGAATTAAAGAAGGCCAAAATTCAAGGGAGGATAAATACTTTTTATGATGCTTTCTAAGGTATGTTATTTACAAGTCATCTCACCATTTTCACAATAATTTTTTTTCTAGGATGATTCAGACCGTGAAATCGATAGGCCATTGAGAAAACATATCCAAGTAGTTTTGATACGAATTTAAGCTTGTGGGTTGTTGTATTTTTGGAGTTACTCTCCGTGGAAAATAGGGTTTGTGGCTATTCCTGAAACTAGTCTAAAACAGGTGTTTTAGGTAAAAATGTCATAACTTATTCATAACAGATCCAAATTAAGTAAGAAAAAATGTGTTGGTTAGAATACAGTCTTTAGTATTCTGTGTAAAATTTTCAGATCCATAAAAAAAACATTATGTGTGGGGCACGCCCTACAAGTTCGCTCTCTAGAATAAGTCAGAATTCAACAAGGTATGCCATTTTTGCTATAACTCCTTTTTTGAGAGGTTCCAAGTAGTGACACCTAGAGGAATCACATAAAACACACTAAAGAACATTGTGTACTATTTTTAGATATTTATTCATTATAGGTATAGATTTATGATTGTTTCAACTTAGGGTTGTTGACTAATCCAAAACTAGTCATGTGAGACTAAAGAAACGTTTGATGAAAATGCTAGTCTCTTGTTGTTAACGTTAAGGAAGGTTTGCAGGTATGTTATCATATACACCAGGTCTATTATAGAGTTACAAATCATATTTGAATGATGAAATTGATGAGGGATTTTGGTTGAGGTACATGTTGGGTACATGGTTGAGACAAGTAGTTGATGAGTTGGCACATACATGAGGTGTATAGTTGATGATGTTGGTACATCTTGATGAGTCATAGTTGATGAGTAGTTAATACATTATTGGTACATACTTGGTACATGGTTGGAGGCACTTGTTAGTATTATTGTAGATGCATGGTTTATGGATGATGTAGCATACTTGTATTGGTATATTATTAGAATCACATATTGATCTTGGTGATGATTATGAGTTGTTGTGTTATGCTTGGTTGATGCACATATTTGAGAGTTGTCTTTATGATTAATCTTGGTGAGTATATTTGATTTGGTCGATAAGATTGATGAGATAGGTTGTTGTGATAGGTTTTTTGGAAAGGTTGTCGTGACATGTTATTTGTGCAGATTTGGTGCATGGTTGATGCACTTGTTCATGGTACAGGTTGAGGTACATCTTTGTGCATGGTTAATGCACTTGTTTATGGTACAGGTTGACTATAGGTTGTTTGTTACAGGTTGGTGCATGGTTGATGCACTTGTTTATGGTACAGGTTGATTATAGGTTGAGGTACAGGTTGATGCATGGTTGATGCATGGTTCAGGTTATTGGTACACGTTGTTTGGTGTAGGTTGATTGGTACATGTTTACAACAGTATGTCTCATAGTGATAGTGTGACAGTAGTTCCACCATTCTACTTCTATGTCAGGGCCGTTGGACGTGGCAAGGACATGTGGTTATATCCACTTTCCAGTTGTAGTTGGAGAACATAGGGGGTTGTAGCCTCCTTCTGGTTGTAGCCACAAAACTGGGGAGTTGGATCTTCCCTCAGATTGTAGCCAGAGAAACTAGGGGGTTGGAGCTTCCTTCTAGTTGCAGCTGGAAAACAAAGGAAGTTGGTCCTTCCAATGAATGTAATTATTCAAGACATATAAGAAAAAACATTCTGTGGTTTTCTCCCACTTTGGGTTTCCACGTAAAACATTGGTGTACCATGTATGTGTATGATCGCTCATTTGTTCATTATTTATTTACTCTGCAACTATTAGATGATAATGTTACATTGATATAACACTTGCATTTTATGATGAAAAATGAGTAAATTTCTCTATTAATGATTGATCCCCCCTCTCAGTAATCTAACATAGATTCCATTGGTGGGTTCCATATCTACCAGTTCATTATTCTTAATGAAGTTTTCAAATTTTTTGTCCTCCTACATGAGAGTGCGACACCCTCCTTTTTTTTTCTTGAAGATTGGTGATGAGGATGAAGTCGTCGTCGAGGATCTAGTTCTATCTTGGTTTTTCTTCCTCGTACCCATCTAGAAAATTTATAAGATTGTTTTTTTTATCAACGAATTGAGTCCCATAAATAGTAGCGATGAAGCCATGCATATCCGTGCTAATGAGGTGGTAGGAAGCTAAGATTGAGTTTCTGGTGGTGGTGAAGTCATTAAGAGTGATAGTTTTAGGATTCCAAGCTATTGCAAGTCCTCCTAAGGCCTTGGCCGCATCTACTGCAATGGATTTGTTATTTTTCCAGAGATGAGAAAGTAAGGTCTGGAGAGTTTCTCCAGTGCTTTTGTTTCCTGAATCATGAGGATTGTGGTTTTTTCTTGGTGGATTTTCCTTCGGAGCATTCTATGTTTGCTGAGACCATTTATGCCCCTAACATTCCAAGATATGACTTTCATTGGGAATGTTGATTATTGGAGGAAAATAATTCAGTTAGTTGGGCATACTTCCCTGACTCCACTAACACAAAAGCCAAGGAGGAAATGCATTGAAGATCTATTTTGTGCCCATGCTTATTGATATCTTTCACCACCTTTTTCAAATCCGTTGGTGGGTTTTTTTGTATCCCTTTCCGGCCATGCAATTTGGATTTGTGGAGGACTTCCTTAAGGAGGTGGATCTACTTTGGAGTTATCATGTGGAAGGTGTTTTTTTTGCATGCATCTTCCAGTCCTAGGAGATCTAACTCACCCAGATCTAGATCACCCATGTCTTCATCCATTAGATATCAAGGTCTTGACTGATGGAGCATATCAGGTTCTCTGTGGGAGGCATTGAGGATAGATTAGGCAGGGGATTGATCAAGGTGGGTGATGGATATATGGTGGTAGTGCTTTCCTAGTTTTGCATGGGTTCCTGGTGCTTCTTTTTGGGGGCCGGTTAGAAGTCTTCTTTAGTGTGATCCTCCCCTTGTATTTTTGGGCCATGACTTGAAAACTATTGCTTGTCGACGGTTCCTTGGATTTGGTTGCAGTGTGGGGTTTCTGGGTGTTGCTTTGTCGGATGGGGATTGTTTGGAATCCTTCTTCATCCGGGAGTGTCATGTCTTTGAGAGCTGTAGTTTTCTTGTTTTGAGGGCAGTCTCTAAAGGGGTGCCCATGTTCATGGAATTTACGACATCTGAAAGGTACATTCACATAGTCCAGGGTTTGGATCCATTCCATGTTTTCATGTGCGAGACAAATAGAGTCTGACAGGGCTTTGGTGATGTGCATGTAGACACAGATCCTGGAATAGGAAGTGTACTTGTTGGTTTTACTTTTCTCTACTATTTTGGTGAAGTTTCCCAAAGTGTTACCAATGTCTTTGAGGGTTTCATCATCCCAGTAGTCCCAAGGTATCGAATAGATCCTGATCCACATGGGTGGCTAGGTGAAGTCTTCTTTGTCTGGATTGAATCGTTTTGTCCAGTTCCAAAGGTATAAGCTTGTTGAGTTGAAGAAGTAGGGGCCTCCTTCTAGAATTCGATCTTTGGCATCCAACCGCGTGAAAATGATGGTAAAGAATCATTTTGAGCCCATTTAGAAGTCAAAGTGGGATTTGGGTTTCCATTTTTCCACAATCGAGTTGAGAAGTATGCATTCCGTTGGCCATATTCCTATGTATTTTTCAATGAGCGCATAAGTTCTCATGTATTCGATTCTGGCAATGATACGAGCTGGTGGAAGCTCGATTATTGGTCATTTCTCTGATTTAGGTATGCAAGTGTTAGTTTTGATGGATTCCAGGGTGGAATGGGTCGTGGATGGATTCACAAGTGTCGAGCATTCATATGTCTTTGGATTGGGATGGTTTTCTTGGACAAGTTCCTAGGAAACAAGATTTTTTGTTGCGTGGTCCAGAGAAATCTTAGGGGGATCATTTAAGGCTTCTTTGTAGGAAAGGGAGGAGCTCACGAATCCTCCCTGGAGGGAATCCATGAAGGTTTGGACCTAAAGGCCGGCAACGAAGGAGACCTAATTGAAAGTGAGGGAAAGCATGGGAAAATACATAGTTAAGGTTTCAGACATCAACTAGAACAATGAATCAACTAGAACAATGAAGCAAGAAGAAAACCAGTTCAAAACCCATATTTTATGTTAATTAACAAAGTTCATATTTCGTATTGAATTTGAATCATTTTAAATATATAACAACAAACATCAAATTAAAATTAATGTATTTTGGAAAACAAACAAGCATCGAATTAAAATTAATATATATTTGGAATTATTGTCAATGAGTATGAATACTTTATACTTTCATTAATATTACTTTATACTTTCATTAATATAGTTGACCTCTCATTTTTCTATTGTACATTTTTATAACTTAAATTATATAATAAATGTTTGAATTATAATATTATTTTAAAATATAAATAAATTAATTATATACAAACAAATTCTTAATCATAGTTTTTAGAATATAAAATAAAGAAATAAAATTAAACAATCAAAATAATAAGAAATCATATATGATAATGAAATTGGTTATACAGAGGTATTAAAGGATAAAAAATTGTACATTCGAAAAGAAATCTAATCGTAACTTAATTGAAAACGATGATTTTAAAATGAAAGAGTTATCATATCATGGAGAAGATAATATGGATTATAAACTTTATTTTAAAGAAGGTATTCATGTTGTTTAAAATTACAACATTGTATGTATATACTTTAAATTCATGCACTCACAAACATGTTTATCCTTTTAATAAAATTCTTAACATGTTTATCCTTTTAATAAAATTCTTAACTATAATTTTATTTAAGTATGTTCTTGGAGCATTGGATACACCATTAATGTGATTTTATGTAATTTAAACTCATGCATTCACAAACATGTTTATCATTTTAATAAAAAAATTAATTATAATTTTATTTAATTTTATATACTTTGAACTCGTGCATTCACAAATAAGTTTATCATTTTAATAAAATTCATGCATTCACAAATATGCTTATCATTTTAATAAAAAATTTAATTATAATTTTATTTAAGTATGTTCTTGGAACATTGGATATAACACTAATGTGATTTTATATTATAAAAGCATAATAGATAATGTGAGGTTATGAATTTGTTGTTTTAAAAAATATATTATAAATAGATATTCATGTTATTTAAAAGTAAAATAGATAATATATGGTTATGAGTTTGGTTTTTTTCAAAAATATATTATAAAGATATATTCATTTTATTTATATTATTTATAAATATAATTACTATTTTAATAAAAAAATTAGTTATAATTTCATTTAAGTACATTTAAGTATGTTTTTAAAAGTGTTGAATATACTATTTTAATAAAAAAATTAATCATAATTTCATTTAAGTATGTTTTTAAAAGTGTTGAATATAATATTAATAAGATTTTATATTATTAAAAGCATAAGTAATGTGGGGTTATGATTTTTGTTTTTAAAAAATATATTTAAAGAAATATTTATGTTTCTTAAAAATATAATAGATAAAATATAGTTATTTGAAAATATATTCATGTAATTTATAATATTCATAAACATGTTAGATAATTTTAATATAATTTTAATAAAATTCTTAATCATAATTTTGTTTAATTATGTCTATAAAATCTTTGAATATAACATTAATGTGATTTTGTATCACTAAAAGCATAATAGATAATGTGGGTTTATAAATTTGTTTTTTAAGAACAAGTGTTTTCTCTTAAGAGGTCACAAGTTCAAATCTAGAGGGGGGTAAGGTATGTATACCTCTGTAGACTTTATCAGTCAAATCGCTGGGCGGAGGAGGTCCCTTATCCCATAAACAAGAAGGTCTCATACACCAATTAAGTGTCTAGCTTGGCCATAACCTTAAAAATAAATTATTATATATATATATATATATATATATATATATATATAATAATGTATAGTTACAAGTTTGGTTCTTTTGAAAATATATTGTACATATTGTTTATACTTTTCATAAACATGTTTATTATTTTAATAGATTTGCTAATCATTATTTCATTTAAGTATATCCCTAAAAATATTGATTATAACATTAATGCGATTTTATATGATCAAAAGCATAATAGATAATGCAAAGTTATGGATTTGGGTTTTTAGAAGTATTTTATAAATAGATATTCATGTTACTTAAAAGTATAAGAGATACTGTATTGTTATGAGTTTGGTTTTTTTGAAAAGATATGATACAGACATATTTATGTCGTTTATATTTTTCATAAACATGTTTATTATTTTAATAAATTCTTAATCATGATTTCATTTAAACATGTTCCTAAAAGAATTGAATATAACATTAATTAGATTTTATACCATAAAAAACATAATAGATAATGTAGGGTTATAAATTCAATTTATTAAATATATTATAAGTAAATATTCATGTCACCTAAAAGTATAACAAATATTGTGTGGTTATAATCTTGATTATTTTAAAAATATATATAAAAACATATTTATGTCGTTTAAAAGTATAACATTGTATGCATTTTAAATTTACTCATGAAATATGTTTTGCATTTTAACTTTTAGGTAGGTAATAATACAATTCTAAATACATGGATAGAGGTAGAAAAAAAGTTAACTTTGATTTCATTATGTCTCATTATAACTTTGGAGATATAATTTACTATGTTTTGTTTTGTATGTAGATTAATTTATGTCATCATTTAAGGTCGATTTGAATGTTCTTGATTTAATAAATAAAAAATGTTTCCTATAGATTATTGTTGAAATGAACAATGGTATTATAGGAAAGTATTATAGACGATTAATTTTAATACATGGATGCCAAATAATGAGTCTAATGAGTTTAGTAAAAAGACAAAATACTATTTATTATATGTGTATTGAGGTAAAACATTATAAGAAAAAAAACATCAATGCCCATTTCTACCATGAGAATATGTGAAAAAAAGACAAAGTAATGTTTCTATATCAGTTATTATGATGCAATCAACACTATTGACTCACATTAGAAGTGATGGATGGTCTTCAACTAATAACCTTTCATAATTCTTTGTGAAACTCAACTTATGCACAGAAAGTTGGGATGAATCCATTTATACCCCTATTATCCAAGGAAAGAATCGAACATGAGACCAATTTTTTTAAGGATGAAAGTCTTCTATTAGTTGCACTACTAAAGAGAACAATACATTTCAAAGAGGTAAATTTAAACACACATACATGCATACACATTAGTAAACTTCACTATACTGCCTTCTTTCCACTTATCATCACTAACCATACACCAAATACAATATCAGCCTGAAACACTAATTTCATTAAATTTGCACTAATTTAAGTCTAATCCTATTTGAAGAAAGGTTGAAATCAATTTTTTCAATGTCCAAAATTGGGGTTTCTAAAGTGAAAAATCTAGCTCTAAATGTACCAATATGAAATTCCAAAATTGTAAAATGAGATTTGATATTTGCATTTTTGGAATCTAAGTTTGCATGTTTCTAATCCAATATTATCACATTCAAAACCATATTTTTCACTTAAGAAACCCCATTTTCACAAATATTGATGCTGAAAATGCAAATATTAAATCCAATTTTGCAAGTTTTCTATTTGATATTTGTACATTTAGCATCAATTTCTACACTTTAGAAACCCCAAGTTTGCACTTAATTTTCAATCACATTTAATCTACATCATCCATCACATTAAAATGGGTTACATATCATCTACAAGTACTTGTTATTCATGTCTTTGTAACTGTAAGTCTTTGTAATACTATATATATTTTGATCAATGAACATATTAGTTTCCTTGGATTCTTATAATTGGATTTTCAAATCAATACTCACAAATATTTCATTAATTAATCCTTGTTTATATGAAAACATTGTAAAAATATTAAATACACTGCTTGAATGATTAAATCCTGCTTGTAATATTTAATGAATGCATTGCAATATGTTAATGAATTGAGCTATGAACAAAAGTGTACATTTGAATCAAAGATGCAGACAATAAAATAAATTAAGGTGGGAATTTCATAGAATCGGTTGAGAGATTTAGGGAGAAATTAATGAAGATATCTATGAATATGGTGGAACTAAATATCTAATCATAACATAGTTGTTATGGTCACATACTATTTTATAAAGGAACAAGGAACTTATTGTACAATAAAAACACACTTGTGAATGGTATAATTGAATATAATTTCCCCTTAGAATTTATTAAGTGTAAACTTCAAGTGTCCCCTGCTTAATTTATGTTTAAATGTATATGTTACTGATAATAAATCCCAACATTTAATATCAAAGCATTTAACTAATGGTGTGATCTAGGTTTTTGGAATGTTTTTGCATTGACTAGACTTCTAATAATGCTCTCTGAGACATTAGACAAACTAGTGCAGTTCTAACGTAACAACCTTTCTACAACAAAATTGTATACTTTCTCAAACTACGCATAGAGCATGTGTCTTTCTAGCATGATGGGAGTGTGCTCTCATGCACCAAGTGCTTGATAATTAACATCTAGCGTCTCCTTTTCTAGTAGATAGAATTGTTCACCTTGGAAAAATCTACAACACTTGTTCAATAAAATATAAATAAACAATATTATGTGGATGAACATCCATAATTGGAGTTCACTTTGAAATGCCTATTTCGAAATAAAGAACATGGAGGTCAAACAAGGTGAAGGTAATTTTTTAATTTAGCAATTGATCCATGTGTAATTATTGAATGTCTCCCTAACACACTATGTTAAATAAAATATAAATAAAAAATATTATGTGGCTGAAGATCCATAATTAGAGTTCACTTTTACATGCCTCTTAGGAAATAAAGAACATTGAGGTCAAACAAGGTGAAGGTGATTTTTTTAATTATACCAATTGTTAAATGTGTAATTAATTGAAGGCACTTTGTTACACATATTAAAAGAAGTTCATAGAAAGAATTGTTTAAGGTAAATTTTTTTTTTTGGGGTCATTGGTGATTTATGCTTGCAAATGGAAACTCTCGGGAAGATTATCAAAATTTGGATAAGAGAGAATTGATGATTATAATTTTTATTACACAAATGAAATATTTAACTCATTATTTTGTAATTTAGTGATCAATTTAAAGATATAATTTAGTTATCAATTTAAATAGATAAATTTTGTAAGAGTGTTCCATTGTTGTAATTTAGTGATCAATTTAAAGATAGATAAGGTTGGTAAGAATGTCCAATTGGATTTTAAATATTGTAACGATGTTAAAGTCAAAATTAATTTTAATGTCAATGTGAAGTAATTGCATGAAAGCAGGTTGATGTAAGGAGTTGAAGTGAAGTCAAAATAAATATCAATGTAAAGTTGAGTCAAAGTAAAAAACAAAGTTGATGTTGATTTCGAAGCCAAGTTGAGAGTTGTTGAGCTAAAGAGAAAGGTGAAATTTAGATTGAATTCCAAGTTGAAAGTTAATTAAAGTGATTAAAAGTCATTAAAAGTGTCAAAGTTAAAATTAAAGTAAAAATGTGAGTCAATGATACTCATTATGTATTGAAGACTTTGTAAATTCCTAGTGAAAGATGAAGTCAATTCAATATTTTATTTCTATCAAATAATGATAATGGTGCATCAATTAGGTTTTTCAAACCAAGCTCATAGGTGTCTTGTTGGAATTTGATCAACTCCAACAAGAAACATTTATGCAGGTACAACAACAAGAAGATACATTTATGTAGGTATAGAAAGAAGAAGATGCAAACTCCATGGCAGAAGAAGATGAAAAAAGGAAACTATATGAAAGATGAAAGAAGAAGAAGATGCATGAAGAAAAAATTAGACTCCTTGACATGAACAAAAGAAGAAAGAGATAAGGGGATATTTAAGGGAAAATAGATAAGGAGAAAGACTAACAAAGAAACAAAGAGAATGGTGCAAGAAAATGGAAATAAAAATGAAACAAGTAGTAGAAGAAAAGTAAAATTGTAACGAACCGCCTCGTACTGACAACTACTCTAGTATGTAGGTGCAATTTTTTTTTCTTTTGTTTTGTTTTAAAGGTGTGTGTGTGTATGTGTACAAGGAAACAACAACAACTCATTCGTCTCTGCGTTGCCACCCGACGATGAATACGACGCAACCAAGAATGAACATAAGAAGATGACCATATCATCTCCTTTCTAATTACAACAACATTGACATAAATATAGGTCATATGTTCCAACTCTAATCTCGCCATCATGTTTTTTTTTTTTAGGTAAGAACCACAATTTCCTATTCACCAAGATATTACAACTAGGAACTTTATAAGACAAATATTCCAAGACATCGATATGCCATAACATTTTTCCTTACATATAGCAATACAATTTTCATCATAAGTCTATTATTTGGAGGGAACCAATAATTCATAACTATTACATGCCAACCCCCTTTTTGTAATCACTACAATTTACAATATACATCACAACAAGAGGAATCACATTTAAATATACAATTAATTACTCATCAAACATGATAGCACAACCCC
>ML823135.1:12007-32695 GCA_009831015.1 Picea engelmannii
AGTTATTCTTCCTTGCTTGAGAAGAATAGTCTAGATATCTCATTGTTCTACTCTGAGGGCAGATATTCTTTCAGATCTCACAGATGTGAGTGAAAGATTGGCCCAGATGATTCAGTTTATATCATAACATTGTTTCTGTGCAGATTGATATCAAATGATTGTTATGAAGACTGCATGACAGTAGATGTATACTACTGTGGTGGATGCGTTCCACTATTCGTGACTATACGTTGTTAATCAAGTACTTGTGTGTTACTTGGTGTGGTAGTGTACCACTGGATTGTAGTTATGTACTACTATGGATAGACACAGTTGTGTTCTATTTTGTTTCGATTGCCTTGAAGACTATCAACAGTATTGGAAATAATCATCAGTTAGATGGATAATCAAAGGACAGAGATTTCCCAGACGGAAAATGGTTCAGAACATTTACTCTTCTAGATTAGAAGAATGGCTCTTGTATCACTTTGTGGAGTGAGCATGATGTCTGATTACTCAGATAGAGTATGGTTTCGAGAGATGATGCAGCTGATGACACTGATGATGATGATGGTGCTCATGATCTAGTCATGATCTAGTCTATACAACTATGTTGATGCTACCGGGTGAATGGTATGTTTTTGTGCTCAAGACCATTACCTGTAATACCTCCCTAGCTAGGAGGGAGTGTTGATATTATGGTAGTTGCGGGAGGTATTTACCTCCACGTGTAAACCTGACAAGGATAGAATAATCCAGGAAGCAAGAAGAAACCCTAATGAATTGGCTAATAACCCTAGAAGACTTGTCGGCTCAAGAAGATAATTTATATTAGGTTATTAGCTTCCAAGAGAAGAAGTCGGCCATAAATAATAATATATATTGAACAGACAGATACCCAGAATGAGAAGTCGGCCCAGGCAGTTAGCCAGAATTAGTATAAATACAGGAGGCCAGTTCTCATTCTGGCAGGTAGTCTCAGAATTGCAGAGCAACACTTGTGTGCATTGCAGTTGCCCAGTTTCTGCGCAGGTTTGGAGGAGAGTTGTTGTTGCATCTGTTGCAGCTAGTAGTTACGCTTGGACTATCTCTTGGCTAGGGTTTGGACTATCTGATCAGCTCTTATTGGTGCACTATCCTTGGGGAAAGGTTCACTACCCTTTGTTTGGCTATCTAGCCTAGGGTTTGCTTCCGGAGTGATTCTCAGTCAAGGTTAAGGTGCTCGGAGGGTGGCTTCGGCCTATGGTTGGGTGACAAGGGTATTGTCAATGGTAAAACGAGCACATCCACTTATATTCTAACATGTATTTATTGCTGCAGAAACCCTTAAACAAAGCTCTTAATAACTCACAAACCAACTGTCAGAAGTTGCTAAAATCCTGCCCCTATGATCTACTAGTCTCAACAAACTTTTTGGGTGGATTGTTGGTAAGTTTTGGTGGTTGACTTCTTTTCTGTAATAACTTGTTTGTTACAGCTATAAGGCTGATAATTATCACTGCAGTAACTTATTTATGACAGCCTTACTTTTATGCTAAAGTCTTGCTCTTTCATTCTTGAGTTAATCTAATCTTTGCTAGCTTGTTTCTTGCTTATTCAACTAGACTTTTAGCACTTACTTATTTTGCAGCTCTTATTACTCTTTACATGCTGTATATGTTATTGTTTATTGCTGCAATTACAGACAACAAGCTTAACTTGCTTGTCCACTTAACATACTATGTGCAAACTTGGTTTTCCTTGTGTCTCGGGCAGGTATTATCTCTTTGCAGGTCACTCAAGGCTTTGGCAACCTTAAAAAACCCTCAAAACTCATCACCAAACAGATTTCTTCCATCTAGTAACTTAACCTATAGGGGATTCCATTCATACATCTCACTTTCCATCTCATTTCCCCCTAGGGTCACCGGGATTCCCCCCTTGAGGTGATTCTATCATCTCTAAAGTGACGCGAATACCTTCCTAAGGTGACAGTGGGTAGGTCTTCTCAAAGTTGTCGCCATTTTGGTGGTTAGGTTGGGCTTTGCCCAACCTACAACTTGTGCGATAACAATGCAAGACTAGTTAGATCATATAAGTAAGTTGTTACTTAACATAGAAGCCACATCAACAATTCACATTAAGTATCCCCTTCAAACTTCACATTAGCTGAAGACTTTATCCAATTTGGTAAGCTTAGGTATGGGAGGACCATCATAAAACCCTATTAGGTGAGCCAATGACCAACCAATGCAGGAAAAAAAAGACCCAAGTAAAGGGATACGTCCCAGGAGATACAGGAAAGAAAGAAACCATTCAAGAGTAAGTATGATAGTGAAATGTGTTGGGCTTGCCTCGTGGCTTATGGAATCATTTGGTCATTTGGTCCATTTCTATGAGCGCCTTTGTAGAGGGAGCGCTTTCTACTTGAGGTACCCTTTCCTCAATACTTTTGCATTCCACACCCCTTCTCTTTCCTATTGATACCCATCTATTACTTTGCAAGTCCCCTTTACAAGTTTCAAGCCTTATTCTTTCATTTTTACTAGGATAAAGTCTTGTTATAGATGTGTATTTAGTGCATTGGGACAAGGGGCGATTACCATTCGAGGGGGTAGAGCTCAAGCTGGCCTTTGGATTTTATAGTTGGCCATTATCATTTTTTATAGAGCTGCATCAACCTCGACATTCTAGCCCGTATTCTCATGAGAGAATAACCATGACCCATTACCGAAGTTTATTACAATGCGACAAGCTCCAGGATGGTAAGTGTTAACTATGGGGGGGGAATGAAACGTTACCCTTGTTAGAGCCCCCCAGTAATACCCTTGTTCCTTGCGGATGACATCACAGGACTAGAGTACAAATTATGGTCACCAAGGTGAAACAAGGCAACAAGTATAACTTCTTGAGCTTATGATTCATTATCCAACTTCAATCAATGACCCTCATTCACATGCCTAATATATTAAGTACGACACTTCATATGAAACAAGGGCTAATGTACCTCATGATGACACTAGACCACCATCTCCCAAGGACTATGCTGATTGGATGTGATGAGCTTTGTTGATGAGGTAGAGGCATCTGAGGGGCTGCTGGCCTGAACTCTGTGGACAATTTCATCATCATGATCGTTGGGATCCATGTCTTCACTGCGGGCCATGAGACGTGATCTTCTCTAGTTACCCCTAGGTGAGAGGCGGTAATAGGATGGACAACTATCAAGATTCAGTATCGACAGTTGATGGTTGATGTATCATTTGGCATTCTCTATACATCTTATATATCAATGTTTTTTCATATTTATGTGGCAATGCAGTTATTTGATGTTGTTGCTTGTTTATAATTTAAAAAATTAAAAAAATGATTTTATTTTGTATTTTGTAATGCTTGCCGCAGTTTACCAATTTTTTCCTTGATGTTGCCGATGTCCTGATGTCCAAAACCTTGGCATATTTTTTCCAATGCCAATTTTTTCATCAATGCTTTGGAGATGAAGCACAACATGCATGGAGCAATGCAGGAATGAGCATGTGTATTGAGTGTGGAATGAAATGGTGTAGAAGGAAGCTGAAGAGACACATGCAAGACAGAAGTTGAATAGTCAAATACGGATCTGAAGAGGTTAGAATGACGCCAAAGAGTCAGATTGGTAGATGATGAGTTAAGCCATGATTGGCTTGACCCATAAGGATTTTGGTCCACATTAAGGTCTTGAAGTCTTTTTAAAGACAAAGTGTTGCAGATGACCCATGTGCATTCCTTCATATTACCATCTAGTACTATCAAGAGCAGATGGAGCATATAGTTACTGTTCCATTTTGGGTAAGTCCATAGCATTCACTAGCTTAGATATTGTTAAATGCATCCTATTCATGGTAAACTAATGTTCTTGCAAAACAAAAATCCAACTTGTGGAATTGACCATTAATGTTGATGCAGGAGTGAAAGGTGTACCTGCACAGGAGTTGGATTGATGGCTAAGTTTCCTCCATATGTGAACCAAATGTTCTTCGAGGGGTTCTTGAACTAAAAATTAGGGTCAAGGGAGACTGTCAAAAGCAAGTTATGACACTTGGTTTTGGATTCAGGGTCAAGATTTGCAGTTGCATATCTCATTTGAGGGGGGGTGTTAGTGGAGCAAATATCAAGCTACAATGGTGACATTCAATGTTAGTATGTGATCATCCTTGAAAAGTTGAGTTGACTGTCACAAAGTATTTCCAATTAGAGGACGATTGGTGTTGCTAATGGATGATGTTAATGATGACACAAAAAGCATGATCATAATAGCTTCAAGGAACAAGGCACGGCGAAGACTAAAAAATACAAAGCAAGATATAAAGGTGGTGTACATAATAAGATTAAAGATATCTTCACAAGCATTTTTCAAGAACATGTTTTGAGTCAAGAAGGATAATACTAACATTAAGGGGAGTGTTGGAATTAATGCCAATTTTATATTTTGAATTTTCAAAATATCCATGTGCATGTTTGAGAGGGTTGCATGCATGCATGAAAGTGAGAATAAAAGCAAAAGCTGAAAGCAGAAACTGAAAACAGTAGCTGAAAGAAAAACTGCCAGTAGAAAAGCAAACATGTTATAAATATCTTGACAATTTGTCACTGAAAAGCACACAGAATAGAAGAAAATTGTGTTTTGAGTAATTAGCTTATGTACTTATATTTTCTGTTCTCTCTCCTCTTAATTTCTCAACATAGGTGCATTATTAATTGCACTGCAGTTTTCAGTCTGTAAATTTGCATAATGATCTTGATTTTTATGTCAGACTTCTTTTCAAGTGTTCAAGCTTGACACAAGTAACAAGCACTGGATGCTTTGCCGTATTTTGGGACAATATGAATTTCACAAATTTTGTCTAATGCTCTTTGAACTATGAAAAAGAAGTAAACAAATGTGGGGTATGCTCCAAATATGTTTCCAACAGGATTCAGCCATTGAAAGCAAGGGGAGATTTTTCTCTCTGCTCACCGGGTAATAATTTCCAGCAATCTCTTCATGTACGTCCAAATCCCAATCCTTCCTGTAATTTCTGACCTGCATTAAGCAGCACATAACCATGAAAGTTAACATTACAATACAACCCTCTACCATCTCTTGACTGCTTCACTAAAGCACTACTATCCACCATTGGGAAATTAATGAAATGAAAAACAAAAAATTCTAGTCTAAATAGCAGCACATAACCATGAAAGTTAGCATTACAGTACAACCCTCTACCATCTCTTGACTGCTTCATTAAAGAACTATCATCCACCATTGGGGAAATAATGAAATGAAAAACAAAAAAGTTCTAGTCTAAATGAGAAATGTGTTTTGGCCCAGAAATGGTAGATTTCAATCATTTCTTGCCCAAGGCAACTTTTGGAAAAATAGACCAGAAAAAACGAGCATAAAACATGAAAATGAACTCTAAACTATCACAACCTAAAAATACACTAGTGGGGAGTGCCTAGTGTTAATTTCCTTTAAACTCAGCAATTAAATGCCAATAATATTTCTTTACCCAGAAATTTATTTACGCTGATATAACTTCTGAAAATCATGCATTAAATTTACAGCTGAGTTATTTAACTAAAATAAACAGCAGAAGCAAATACAAACCAAGCACATAAAACAGGAAGACACCAGAAATACCCTGGAAACCCCAATGTGGGGAAAACCAGCAAAGAAGGGGCTTTATTGGCTTCAGAGGAATTAACTTACAGCAACAGAAAATTCAGAAATTTCTTACAGCCCAGCAAACTCGGCCTGCTTTCTTGGCCCTGCTATTTCGGCCCTGCATTTTCAGCCTTTGTCTCTATTGGAACGGCCTGCACTCAGCTCACTTCATCTGATGCTAAGTTGCCCTTCCTCACTATGCAAAATTGACTTCCTCTTCCTCAGCTAACGCCCTCACTGATCAGCTCAACACACAATGTGTTTTGTCCTTCACCCTCAACCTCCTTTTATATCTCTAATTCACTTTTCCTAGAGGCTTCTAGAAGCCTCCAAAAAATCACTTTAACGAATTATTAATTTCTGGAAGAGTGACTTCTCAAAAATCTGAGTGAAAAGTCAATAAAAGTCGTTTAAATGACTTTTATACTTTTCCTAAGTTAAAACTTAGGATAAAATTAATAAAGTTGATATGGGTATTTAATTGTATCCATCAGCTAGCCTTGGACACATAGGCTTAGCTGAGACACCTTCTGAGCTACCAAATTAACACTACCTCTTAGCAAGGAAGGTGTCCTGCACCACTCCCAACTTATCCCTGAAGAAGACAAACTTGCCTTTCATCAAGGCCTTCGTGAGAACATCTGCCACCTACTCTCCTGTAGGCACATACTATAGCTTCATTGTCCCCTTCTGCACACAGTCCCTGATGAAGTGAAATCTAATCTCTATGTGTTTGGATTTGTCATGAAACACTGGATTCTCATAGAGCTTGATGCAGCTCTAATTGTCACAGTGAATGATAGTCGCATCCAACTCCTGGCCAAACAAACTGATGAATAGTTTACAAAGCCAAATGGCCTCACATGTTGCTAAGCTAGTTGCCATGTACTCTGCCTCAACAGAGCTCAATGCCGTTGACTTCTGCTTCCTACTGAAGCAGTAAACAACTCTCGATCCCAAGCTAAAACAACAACCTGAAGTACTCTTCTTGTCCACTGTGTTGCTTGCCCAATCTGCATCTGTAACACCTGTCATCTTCACCCCATCTCCCTAGATATAACTCAACCCATAGTCGATCGTGCCACGCATATATCTCAAAACATGCTTCACTACCACCTAGTGCAACCTCCTCGGCTCAACCATAAACTGACTGAGTGTGTTAGCTGCAAAGCATATATCTGGCTTAGTGTTGACCAGATACATCAGGGAGCCAATCAACTTCCTATAAAGAGTAGGGTCCACTGCCTCTGTTCTGGAAGCATCAAGTTTCTTCCAGTTGGTCACCATGGGTGTAGACATAGGCTTGCAATCCTACATCTTGAATCTCTTTAGGATCTCCACCGCATACTTCCCTTGTCCAAGGAAAGTTTGGCCATCTTGTTGCCACACCTCTAGCCCCAAAAAGTAGTGCATCAACCCCAAATCCTTCATCTCATACTCCGAAGCAAGATCCCTCTTGCACTCTGCAATGAGCCTCTCTGAACCTGTAAAAAACAAGTCATCCACATACAACACAATAATGAGCGACTCACCTCTGACTATGATGTAGTAGAGTTTGGAGTCCGCCTCACTCTTGGTGAAGCCCATCCCCTGCAAGTAGTTGTCAATCTGTGAGTACCACGCTCTGGGAGCCTGCTTGAGACCATACAAGGCTCTCTTCAACTTGCAAACATGGGAATCTCTCCCCTACACCTCAAAACCCTTTGGTTGCTCAATGTACACCTCCTCCTCAATGATGTCATTAAGGAAGGCTATCTTCATGTCCATCTGGTGGATCTTCCACCTCATCTCTGCTGCAATCGAGATCATGGCCCTGATCGAAGTGTATCTCGCCACTAGGGTGAATGTCTCATCATAATCAATTCCCTCCTTCTGAAAGAACCCCTTAGCCACAAAGCAAGCTTTGAACTTCTCCACAATGCCATCTGCAGCGTGCTTGATCTTGTAGATCCATCTCGAGCCAATCACTAATTTCCCTTCTGGTCGGGGCACAACCTCCCATACATCATTCTTCATGATGGAAGCATACTCTTACACCATGGCATCTCTCCATGTCTGTTGTTGTGATGCCTCCTCAAAGTTGGAAGGCTCGACCTCCAATAGCTCACTCATCAGAGCCATATAACTGGAAAACCTTTGTGGTGCTCTGCTCTCTCTAGCCGATGTCCTAGGAGCACCCACATAGTTTTGTGCCTCTCTCAAGGTCTGCTCTTCCCATCTGGTCTTCCTCCTTCTAGTAAGAGTCTTCTGAACAGGAAGAGCATGTTGCTCCTCATCCTGATCTGCAATCTAATCATTTGTGCCTGCACATGTACCTATACTTGCACTTGTACCCTATACCTCCTCAGTCTTCTAAGTCTCCAACACCTGATCCCTTGTTGCTGCATTAGTATCATGATCCTTCTTCAAGGCTCTGTCCTCCTCAAATCTCACATCCCTCCTGACCACAGTATTCCTCTAGGGAGGAATGTAAACTATGTATGCCTTGGAATTCTCCCTGTAACCAATGAAAATTTCGTTCTTAGTAGTGGCCTTAAGCTTTGTCCTCTTCTTTGAGGGGACATGACAATAAACAAGGCACCTGAAAATCCGGAAGTGTCAAATCTCTGGTATCCTTCCCGTGAATACCTCCTCGGGAGTCTTCCTCCCCAACACCTTATGAGGACTCCTGTTTTGTATGTATATTGTTGTGTTACAAGCCTCTAACCATATGAATCAAGGCAGATCCTAATCATACAACATGGTTTTAATAGCCCCAACAACAGCCATGTTCTTCCTTTATGCCACCCTGCTCTACTGTGGGTTGTACAAAACAATCAACTCCCTCTTTATCCCAGCACCTGCACAGAAATCCTTTAAGGTCTTCGAGGTTTACTTGCCTCCATTGTCGGATCTCAATGTCTTGATCCTCCTGCCCGACTGGTTCTCCACAAGAGCTTTGAACTCTTGGAACCGATTGAGAACCTCGTTCTTGGTCCTCATGAAGTAGATCCAAGTCTTCCTGGAATCATCATCAATGAAGGTGACAATACTCATACCCACTCAGGGATGGTGATGACATGGGCCCACATACGTCTGAGTGTATCAAGTCTAGAATGCCCCTTGTCTTGCTGTCACTACTCGAGAAAGTTGTCTTGGTGTACTTTCCCATAGCACATCCCTTGCATACCGCATGATGCTCTGTGCTAAAATCTGGCAGTCATGTCACTATCTCTTTGAGCACCTTTAGTGCTCCAAGATGCAAGTGCGCCATCCTCATATGCCATAACTCTCCCAAGTCACATGCACTGCTCACCAATGCTTTGGCTGGCTCAAACTGAAGCCTATACAACTTCTCTTGCCTGACACCAATCACCTTTGTTGTCATGGAGTCCTTAGGCCTAATGTACACTCACCCATCCTGAAATGAGACCACATAGCTGCTATCCTCCAACGTTGAAACTGATATCAGGTTCTTCAACATGCCTAGAACATATAACACATCCCTCACCATCAATGGCTTCTCGGACTCCCTCTGAAGTGTGACTGTCCCATGGCTTGTTGCTCGACACTTGGCATTATTTCCCATCTCAATCACGAGGTCCATCTCCTCCTCCTACAAGTTGGAGAAGTACTCCCGCACTCCAGTCATGTGACTAGAGGCACCAATGCCTATGTGCCACACACATGAACCGGTTGAACTAGAGAGACATCCAATGAGTGAAAACTCATTCTCGAACCCAACTGCAAACTCATTGAATTTAGCCGAAATTGATGTTGCTATGTGTGACTTCTTGCTGCCCTTCTTCTTGTTTTGGCACTAACTGGCAAAGTGGCTTGGTTTGTGACATGCAAAACACTTAATCTTGCTGAAGTCTTTCTTCTTTTCACCCTTAGAGGTTTGACTACCACTAGGGCCCTTCTTTCCTCTGAACTTGCCCTTTCCAGCTAAGGCAAGGTTCTTCTCATCCTCACTCTTTGGCTGGCTAGACTGTGAGGTACCAACTCGCAGCTCCTCTTGGGTGAAGTCGTCCCATAACCTCTCCCAATCAGGGAGTTTTTCCCATGCTACAACACCTCTGACAAATACATCCCACTGTTTGGTGAAGCCATTCAAGGTTGTCGTCACCAACTCTGTCTCATCCATAGTCTCCCCAACAACTGCCAGTTCATCTCTGATCTGAGTGAACTTGGTGAGACATGTAACAACTGACTCTCCCCTGGCCATCTT
The DNA here is from genome assembly GCA_009831015.1 of Picea engelmannii. Taxonomy (NCBI): domain Eukaryota; kingdom Viridiplantae; phylum Streptophyta; class Pinopsida; order Pinales; family Pinaceae; genus Picea; species Picea engelmannii. The sequence goes on from ML823135.1 coordinate 21,862, forward strand.
TGTGCTTCTACGTTTCTCCCTGAGCAACATCTTTCTTCTCTGGTTATCTAACTGGTACAATTTAACTAGGGCCACCCACATATCCTTAGTTGTCTTCTTACCAGACAAATGAGGAATGATGTTGTCTTTGACTCCATCAATAATTCACCTAGCCTTCACATCTCTCCTGAGATGAGCTAGTTGTTGTGTTGGATATGCTAGAAGTATTGTTGTCCCTTTAGCAAACTCCCACAAACCTTGTTCCTCTAGCAGCAAACCAATTCACTCTCTCCAAGGACTGAAGTTTGAGGCTCCCTCCAGCCTCTCCTCGAATCTCAAGCCTGCATTGGCCATTGAGTCAGCTGCTCTGACTCACACGCCCTTTCTGGTAACTCGACCTCCTTGCTGATTTACTCCTGGTCTACACAGTAAATCGAGTTGGTTCCTTCTCTATTCAGAGGTTGAGCTCTGATACCATGTTAATTTCCTTTAAACTCAACAAACATAAATAAAATGCCAATGATTTTTCTTTACCCAGAAATTTATTTATGCTGATATAACTTATGAAAATCATGCATTAAATTTACAGCTAAGTTATTTAACTAAAATGAACAGTAGAAGCAAATAATTACCAAGCACATAAAATAGGAAGACACTAGAAATATGATGGAAACCCCAGTGTGGGGAAAACCAACAAAGGAGGGGCTTTATTAGCTTCAGAGGAATTAATTTACAGCAACAGAAAATTCAAAAATTTCTTACAACCTAGCAAACTCGACCTGCTTTTTTGGCCTTGAAAAATCGGCCCTTCTTTTTAGTCCTCTGTCTCTGCTGGAATGACTTGCACTCAACTCACTTCCTCTAATGCTAAGTCGCCCTTCCTCACTTTACATAATCGACTTCCTCTTCCTCAGCCAACGCCCTCACTCATCAACTCAACACACAATGTGTTTTGTCCTTCACCCTCAACCTCCTTTTATCTCTCTAATTCACTTTTCCTAGAGGCTTCTAGAAGCCTCCAAAAATTAAATTTAGTGAATTATTAATTTATGAAAATGTGACTTTTCAGAAATCTGATTGCAAAGTGAATAAAAGTCATTTAAATGACTTTTATACATTTCCTAAGTTAAAATTTAGGATAAAATTAATAAAGTTGATCTGGGTATTTAATTGTGTCCATCAACTAGAGACTTGGACACATAGGCTTAGCTGAGACACCTTCTGAGCTACCAAATTAACACCTAGGACAAGTCAAAAGCTCCAACAAGCTTCTGATGGCCAGGCAAGGAGCGCCTACAGGAGTGACACAATTATGATCATGGAGCTCCTAGAATGTTTTGGATGCTCTAGGAGCCACTCCCAAGAGTTTTGAAACATTTCCTTCCGACTCCCAAGCTCGCAGTGGTCGGGAAACCCCGAAAACAAATCCCCCATCCCCAGGTGTGGTTTCCGTGTAACTATGAATTTTTCTATTCTTGTATGAGAGTATCGGCATGGTTGTTTTATGCCCATATGTTATAAATATGGTGGAAGGCGGTCTATATCCAATAGAACTTATGGCAATAAGGAAGCTAACACTATACAAACAAAGAGGGCCATGAGAAACAAAAAAGATACCCAACAAGATCCCCCGGGAAGACTTAAAAAAGAGTAAAAACACATGGGGCCTGCAATGTAAAAAGTGGCTCAACAACTAGGGCATGGTTGAAAAAAGTTGCCAAGTAGATAGGAAAAAGCTAAGAATTCACATACAAGAAGGCTAAAAAATTGGTATATGTAAAAGAAACCTCAAGAGGAAGCAACAATACTACATGGACAAGTTCAACCTGAAGGGAAAAATCAAAATACAAGAATATTTCAAACTAAACATCTTGTGGAGATAAGATAAGATAAGATCATTTTATTACTGTCCATGAATGACTAAACATAGGTCAATGGGACTCAAAAGTAGACTCTAGTTGTGGCATTCTGAAGGAGTCTTAAAACATCTCCTATAAGCCAAAAGGTAAGGCATAAAAAGAAAGAAGCTAAACCAGTGTTTGAGAAAACCAACAAAAATTATAACCCTAAATACAACAAGATAAGATAAAAGGCTATGTAACATCACGAAGTAGGTGCATAATAGGAGGGGGAGAAGGAACCCCTACACCAACATTAGAAACAAAAGGTGGAGGTGGAAGTAAAGGAGAAATAGGAAGAGAATGTCCTTGTTGAACCAACGAGCACATAGAAGGAGACAATACATTCTCCGAAGATGTCTCTAGGGGACAGACCAAGTTTGAGAGGGTGATACTATGAAACCCTAGGAGGAAGTTGGTAGCAATCTGTTGAGACTCCCCTAACACTCAAGGTAGAGGGAAGGAACCCGATGATGACCGATTGATACTCTGGAGGGGGAGTAAGCAAGAAATTGGCATGTTATGAAAGTTGAGGTGAGATTTGTGTTGAGATTGAGAACTAGAACTCCCCATAAGCCTCGTAGGGGTGAGTATTCCATATTGATTTTTTAATGAGCAAGGTTAAACATGAAGTTTATTCCATTTTTTAGCATTTAACCATAACCATTAATGTTGCAGCAACCAAGATCACAAGAAGAAGCACCATGCAAAAGAACACAGGAAGTATCTTGGGAAACCCTTCTCAACAAGGGAAGAAAACCCAGCCAAATCCTTTACTATATTCTTCAAGAGAAAGACCTTTACCACCAAGAAAACCTAGCACACAAGAGGGTGCTCAAACCCTAGAAGACTAGCGCCCAAGAGAGGTGCACACTTTTCCCAAGAAGGTGTACTTGCTGAAATTTCCAAACTCACTTGAAAGATATGATTCCTCAATGGGGAATTTACCTTTACTTATACTAAATTGAACCTGTCAACAGAAGTGTCTATTGGCACAATAGGGGCGACCTCACTAGCTTATAATATAATTAATATTAACCAAATTAATTATCTTTTACATTAATTACTAGTCACATTAAGGTGGGGCCGACCTGTATCCTTTACATTACAATTAAGGTTACAAGCAAGTCTGACTCTTGAACAATATAGCAAGGGATCTTATACACCCACTAGTGCTCATCCACTAGGGGCACATCCATAGGGATGTCCATATCTCTGGCTCATTGCATTACACAAAAGAACAACTTCACTAGTGCTCACCCACTAGGATCACGTTCACTTGTGCTCGTTCACAAGCACGTCCACTCAACAGAGCTTCTTTCCCACTGCATTACACAAGAGATTCATCTGGAGTTTCTCATCAACTCTTCTACTCAGAGGAGGCTAATACATCATCTTCATTTCTGTTCACATGACGATGCACCCAACACTTTGGGATTTCACACGTTCACCTTGTGCTCAGCCACATGCACGTCCAACTCTGCAGATCACCTTTCTCACTATGTTACACAAGAGAATCATCTGGAGTTCTTCTCAACTCTCTGTAAAGAGGAGGTCATCTCTACGTTCCAGCTCTGTCTCAGATAGGAACCACACACCCTTCTCAGGAGCTTTCTCTCAGGTTTGTAAGATGGAAAATATCTTGCATAGCTGCAATGATCAACATCTCTCAGGTTTGTAAGCTGGAGAATGTCTCACATAGATGCAATCATCAACACTCCCTCTCAGCTAGAGAGGCATTCTTCATTATGCCAAGTCTCATACGGATGTACTTTGAACTTTGTCTTAGTTGGAGTCATCAACACTCCCTCTCAACTAGGGAGGCATTCTTCACCAAGTTAGTTTGGTGAAGATGTCTGCAATCTGCTCATGTGTAGGAAGGTACTGCATGTGTACGATTTTCTTCTGCATCATATCTCTGATATAAGGATACTTCATCTCATCATTTTTTATTTTTTTTTCGATCCAACAGGAAACACTGGGTTCTAAAGGAGCTTTACGCACGGCTCTTGGTTATCATCATAGGATCCATTTCATGGTCAAGTAAATCTGTTAGAAGCTTGTGAAGCCACATTGCTTTGCACACTTGATGTTATATGCTTTGCCTCTGTGGTACTCAAGGTCACAGAGTTTTGTTTCTTGTTGCATCAGGAAACCATGGCAAACTTCATGGTAGAATAACAACCGGATGTGCTCTTCTGGTCCACTGTACTTTCTGCTCAATCTGAATCGGCACATTCTGCAAACTCACGTTCACACTGGAGGCATATCTCAGGCCATATCCAATTGTTCCTCGTGTATATCTCAATACATGTTTTGTTTTGATCAGAAAGTTCTTTCGGATTTATCGCATAGGTTTTTTGATTTTCAACGTTTCGGACCAAACTAGTGTGGTCCATCATCAAGACAAAACGTTTTCCTGATGATGGACCACACTAGTTTGGTCTGAAACGTCGAAAATAAAAAAACCTATGCGATAAATCCGAAAGAACTTTCTGATCAAAACAATGGTCGCAAAAGCCTTAGAACAGAAATACATGTTTTGTTGTTTGTCTAGTGAGTCTGTCTTAGTTGAATCATGAAATGACTAAGCACATTCACTGCATGGCATGAATCAAGTCTGGTGTTAATCAGATACATCAGTGATCCAATTGACTGTGGATCAATCTCATCTGAATCATCATCAATCTTTTTTTTTTCTTTAAATCTAACAAGGTGGATTTTGCATTCTGTCATACTAAACTTCTTTAATATTTTCACTGTATATTTTCCTTGACTCCGGAAAATCTCATCGGTCTTTTGTCATACTTCTTGTCCCAAGAAGTAGTGCATCATACTCAGATTCTTCATCTCGAATTCAAAAGTCAGGGATTACTTGTATCCAACAACAAGGCTTTCTGAATAAGTCATCAAATTTAGGCTCTCGTCACCAACACTGTAATAATATGGGTTTTCGATCAACAATACTCTTTGCTAAGATTTAAACTCATCAAGAATCCATTCATCTGATATTGTTTCCAACTCATGGATGGTAGTGTAATGGTCTCATTGAATCAAGTGTCTCATCATAGACAACTCCCTTTGTTTGTGAGAGCCCTCTGGTTTTGTATTTCTTGACACTTCCTGTCAACTGCAAGTTTTCTCTACTTGGAAGTTTTCACAGACTTCCCTTCTGGTTTCTGAATAATATTTTATACATCATCCTTTAAGATATACTGGTATTCTTTTGTTATGGCATCTTGCCATATTTATTTCTCCTTTTGCTTCAATGAAAATTGTTCATGACTAAAGGGTAGTTTTCAAAACTCTTTTGCTTTCTCAAGGTGTCCCTTGAGGGACTTGTGTGTCTCTTTGCCTTCTAGCAGAGTTTTGTAGATCTTGGGCATGCCTTTTATGCCCCATCGTAATATCTTTGGTTATATCAACTGGAGCAACTAGATTAGTTGGAATAATGTATGTCTCCCTCTGAACTGCTGAAGGGGAAGATGGTAATGTCTCATTGTTAATCTCCATCTGAGATTCTCTAGGTTTGTTGAATGGGTATCTCTTCTTTAAGGACAACATCTTTGCTTGTCTCGCATAATAATCAATTAAATATGGTTTGGACTCCTATACCAGGGATAATGGTCCAAGTCTTTGAGGGCTCCCATACTAGGGATGATATCCTTCATTTATTCAAAAATGTAATCAACTATAAAATTAGAAATCAATTGATTTACCTAGTTTGTGGTCATGCTTTAGTTTTAGAGGAAGTACTTCTCCTCTCTCTTCTCTTCATTCTTTTGAGGTGGGTCTGGATCAATGTCGGCGGTAGAAGCATATTGTCTTCCTTTCTTCCTGGTTGGACAATTTCTTGCATAGTGTCCATATTTGTCACATCTGAAGCACTGAATTTTTGAAACATCTCTTCTTTGATAACCTGGATTTGATGAAGACTGTTCATCTTTAAATGTTTGCCTGAAATTCCTTTTGAATTTTCCTCCCTTCTTTGTATGAAGTGCAAGAGCAGGATTTTCTTCCGAGGAATCTTCCACTCCTCTATTTCTAAGTCTAAGTTCTTCTTGAGTACAATCTGTCCATACACGATCAAAGGTTGGTAGAGCTTCTCTTCCACTGATACTCTAAAGAAAAGGCTCTCACGTTTATGGAAGGTTGTTGAGAATGGTTAAGACAAGTTATCTATCAAACATGATTTCTCCAGTGGTCTCTAGTTGTTCTTTAATCTTTGATATCTTAATAAAGAAGATGGCAACTGTGTCTCCTTTCATCATCTTGGTACTTTAAGTTGGCTCTTCAAGGTAAGAGCTCTGAGGGTGTTGTCACTTTCAAACATTCTTTTAATGCTTCATACATATCATAAGTTGTCTTCAGGTTGGCAATACGAGGTAAGAGATGATCTCTTACTGAGTAGATGATTAATTTTCTTGTTTTGACATCTTCTTCCTTTCTTATCTTCTTCTCTACATCTGTAGTTGTGTCTGGTACGGTTTTAGTTACCACATCCAAGAGGTCATCTTCTTCAAGGGTGACCTGAAGCCTTGATTTCCAGGAGTTGAAGTTGCTTGATCCATCAAGCCTATCTTCTACTAAGGCTCTGTTCTTCATTTGATTTGTTTCTTCAAACTCTCGCCAACTGGATTTTGAAAACATTAATGATTAGGTTGAATTAGTAACCTTGGATTATGTTGGACTTATGACTGCCAACAATCAACTTGATAGTGTCACAGAGATGCTTGCTGATTTAAGAAAAATGTTTCTTCATAAATCTAAGATTAAGATTCTGTAGGAAATTTCGGCACCCTAGAAACCCTAGGGCCAAAAACTCAAAATTCTCGAAAATTGATTTTAAGAGCTTTTGGAGATGCGCTGGAGGAGGTCGTGCTCTTCTATGCCAAAGATAGTCCCAACGTCCAAGAATTAAGGGCTAGAACACCATAGAAAAGAGGGTCGTACGAAATTTTTTGGAAACCCTAGGAGGGTTGTACGGTTCTGCAAAAAGGAGAGGAGACTTGGTAGATGCTTGTGCAATGGGTTCTTTCAAGACCTATGCTCTGAAACCATGTTGATTTTTTAACGAGCAAGGTTAAGCATGAAGTTCATTCCATTTTTTAGCATTTAACCATAACCATTAATATTGCAACAACCAAGATCACAAGAAGAAGCACCATGCACAAGAACACAAGAAGTATCCTGGGAAACCCTTCTCAACAAGGGAAGAAAACCCAACGAAATCCTTTGCTATATTCTTCAAGAGAAAGACCTTTACCACCAAGAAAACCTAGCACACAAGAGGGTGTTCAAACCCTAGAAGACTAGCGCCCAAGAGAGGTGCACACTTTTCCCAAGAAGGTGTACTTGCTGAAATTTCCAAACTCACTTGAAAGATATGATTCCTCAATGGGGAATTTACCTTTACTTATACTATACTGAACCTGTCAACAGAAGTGTCTATTGGCACAACAGGGCCGACCTCACTAGCTTATAATATAATTAATATGAACCAAATTAATTATCTTTTACATTAATTACTAGTCACATTAAGGTGGGGCCGACCTGTACCCTTTACATTACAATTAGGGTTACAAGTAGGTCTAACTCTTGAACAATATAGCAAGGGATCTTATACACCCACTAGTGCTCATCCACCAGGGGCACATCCATAGGGATGTCCATATCTCTGGCTCACTGCATTACACAGAAGAACCACTTCTTCACTAGTGCTCACCCACTAGGATCACGTTCACCTATGCTCGTTCACAGGCACGTCCACTCAATAGATTTTCTTTCCCACTGCATTACACAGGAGAGTCATCTAGAGTTTCTCGTCAACTCTTCTGCTCAGAGGAGGCTAATACATCATCTTCATTTCTGTTCACATGACGATGCACCCAACACTTTGGGATTTCACACGTTCACCTTATGCTCAGCCACAGGCACGTCCAACTCTGCAGATCATCGTTCTCACTGCGTTACACAAGAGAATCATTTGGAGTTCTTCTCAACTCTCTGTAAGGAGGAGGTCATCTCTACGTTCCAACTCTGTCTCAGATAGGAACCACACACCCCTCTCATAGCTTTCTCTCAGGTTTGTAAGCTGGAGAATATCTCGCATAGTTGCAATGATCAACATCTCTCAGGTTTGTAAGCTGGAGAATGTCTCACATAGCTGCAATCATCAACATTCCAAACCAAAAATCAAGTGACAAGATAGCGTTCGTGGTCTCATTGATCTAGTGTCAAAAATATCTTGGGTCTCTCCCTGCCGCTTGTTGCCACCAATAGACAGTTAAAAAGTAAAAAAAATGTGATTCACTTGATGGAGTCTGACCGAAGAGGTCCTCATAATACCTAAGACCTATGTCTTAACAACTCCTCATAACAAGAGCTAGGCATCTATGGTCTGTGTTGCCTCCTTAGTTGCACCAGGAAGGACTTATGATGTTTCTCAAAGATTGAACAAGGCACTTGTTCGAAATTCAAAGTTCAGAAGTCCTGCAGGACATTATTGCCCCTTCATTTCTTCTTCTTCGTCTTTCTTTAAGCATGTTCCATACCCCCATGGGGGAATTGTAATAAAATGAATTAGCGTGAGATCTCCTTTATGTAAAAGAACCATCTCCCTAAGACTTGGTTATTAGTGCATACTCTAGAGTGTTTTTTTTTTTCACTTGGTTAATTATACCTTGCTTTTCAACGACTTATAATTTTCTAAGTTTTTTCACTCATTCCTCCAAAGCTGGAGCATGACCTAATGGTTAGGCCTTGGTGTGTTTCGTCTGAGTCTAGTGTCAAATGTATATTACCATGCTAGTCATTTACCCATAGTCTTATGGACATGCATTAGGTCCCTCTACGATTTTTTAATTGTTTTAATAAAATGTAAACTTCTCGTAAAATGGGATTTTACCTTGTAAATTGATGTAATATTTAAATAAGTGGTAATAGGTGTTACATGCCTTGGGGGGTATCGTTATCTAACCCAAAATACCCCTTTTACCCTTGTACCCCCTTTTCAAGAGAAATTATTGACTTTTTCTCATGAAAAATCAATTATTTCCTCAAAAAGGTGAATAAATCAGCTCCCTATTTTTAAGGAATCATGTCAGAGACATGTTTTTCACTTGTCTTCAGTTCACTTAGCCTCACTGGTTGTTAATGGCAGTTGATGACAAGTACGAGGGAGTTGTTGATGAGTTGACTCTTGTTGATTGAGATCCCAATGTATGGTGCACCCTCCCTCTCAAGAGGTGGCACACTCTCCTTGAGGGCACCGATCCGAAGGAGAGATGTGCTTACCTCTTGAGAGGTGGCACTCTCTCACTCACCTCTCTCTTGATTTGTGGTGCACTTAACTGTGGTTGTCGGAGTGGTGGCATAGATCTACACATCAATTTAGCTTATCTTTCTTGGGATGTGTGCCCTCCTTGGGAAGTGCACCCCTCTTGTTATATAATCAAGCTTCCTCTCCTCTCTTTGGTTAATGGGAGTTTGGGTCAAGCTTGCTATTGTACTGTTGTTGTAACATTTTTATTGAAATAAAGAAAGGCTTTGGAGGTCAAGAAGGTGGCTTGCATCATTTGTGTGGATGGTTGATGTCTTGTGCTAAATATATGAGGTAGCTTTAGCTTAGTTTCTTGCATTTAATTTGTTATTTTGGCCTTTGATGGGGTATTATCACCCAGTAGGATAGGATCTACTAAGCTAGTTTACTTCTTAGATCTTATTGATCAATTACATTAGCAGCATAAGATTTGCATGTGTATTTCGGCTAATTATCATGCTATCTAAGCCTCTCTTATAGGTGATCCATCAAATATTTAACAAGTTTTTTAAGTTTTACAGGTCCTCATGCTTGGAGAGGTGTTTGGACTAGCCTAGCGCAACCTTTCATGAACTCCAAACTTCTTGAGAACGTAGTCCCTCAGTGCTTCACTGAGAGACTCCATAGCCCAAGGATTTTGAACTTCAAGTTTCTCTCTCTCTTTCATAAAATAAAAAGTTTTCTTGGTTATTTTCCTTGCATGCAAGTAGATCTTAAATTTAATTGTAAATTTCAAGTAGATTTTACTTTTGCATGCATGCATGCATAGATCTAGATTGCACTTACATTTTGATATCATCTAAAGCTAGACCTAGCATAAAAAGTTTATCTTTTAAGCAAGTTTTATAGTTAAATCTTAAGAGCTAAAAGATAGATAGATTTTAAGAGTTTTCAATCTTATATTTGGAAATCTTAGTGCCTATTTGTTTGCTGTCCTGAAAAGAAAACAAAAGCCACTAAGAAAGTTGGCTTTTTGCTTGCTTTCTTGGTCATTTCTTGCTAACTTCCATCTAACTTTCACTTGGTAGTTTTTTGCTAAAGACTAATATCTTTTGCAGGCTGTCCCAAAAGCATTTTGGACATCTTTCCATCCATTTAGCTTGTTGTTTTTGCAGGTTTGACAAACAGCTAGGAGGAAGTGCTGCCCAATTTTCGCGGATCCAAGGCATCCAAGCCCCTCTCGGAGCGCCTTTTCTTCATCCTTTTCATTTCCTCTAATTAATTTGTAAGTTTGCTTATCCTTGGATTATAAAAGGACAGCAAACCTTCTCTTCTAAAGATTGTAACTTGAAGGCAACAGTGTGATAACCCACTAACCGCCTCATCCCCCCTACCCCCAGGGGGATTGTCTCTTTTTTGCATTTCTTCCTTGCATGTGTCTATTCTTGCTAACTTAAAAGGATAAAATAAATCGGAAACGAACCCACGCACGACAAAACATTTACTTTGTTTTTTTAGATTAGTTAGCTTAACTTTTATTTTCAGTTATTTCAAGTTATTTCAATTTTTGCAAAGTAACGAACCTTCCCTGTCAAGGCCCTGTTATGCTCTCAGTTGACCCCCTAGTTGGATAGGTGGTTGCCTCTCCAAGTATAAATAGATCCCTCTCCTCACTTCTTTTGTACCATATCTTGAG
>ML823135.1:32795-49460 GCA_009831015.1 Picea engelmannii
TAGTTTAGATCTTTGTATGCTGATTTAGATGCTTTATTTGTTGATATAAACTGTCATCTACTGCTGCAAATTAGGGACAGCAAGCTTAACTTGCTGATCCATACTAACATATATCATTGCAAGTTGGATTCTCTTGTGTCTCGGGAAGGTACAATCATCCGAAAAAGTACTATACCTTTGGTGAAACAATCACTTGACTTACAAGGCATCTCTTCCCACTTTTCTTTCCATTTAGATTTGACCTCTAGGGGCTCCACTTCCATCTCCATCCATCCTCATCTCATCTCCTCTAGGGTCACCGGGATCACATCCTTAGAGTGACCTAGTCACCCTTGAAGTGTGGGACCTACATCAAGGTGACATTGGGTGTAGGATCCCCAAGTTGTAGCACTTGTTTTTGTGGTTGGGTTGGGCTTTTCCCAACCTACAACTTGCGCTATAACAGGGCCTAGTGGAAGTTTTAATAAAACTCAAATTCAAATTGTCTCTTTATGGATTTGGCTTGGGATCTGTACCAACCATGTCTGATATAGATCATTTCCATATCTAATACAGATCCTTGCAATATCTAATATGGATCCTAGCTCTATCTAGTTTTTTTTGGATAGTTGTGCATGGTAAGGCTAGATTGAAATATATAATTGTGTATGAGCTTCATTACAGCCCTTTAGCTGGCACATGGAAGGTCTCATGTCTCCTAGAAGAATATGAAGCAGGGTATAACCCAATCTATAAATACTTGTGAGACATATCAAGTAAACATGGTAGAGTGAAATTCTCCAAATGGTATTAGACTCATTTTAGCAGCTGGATAAGTCAAATGGGCCTTGTAGCCACTTGGGTGGTCCCATGGAAGCATACTATTGACCCAAGTGTTTAACTTTATCATCATTGTCAACTTTTTTGGGGAAAATATGAAAAGAATAAATGAGGACAAAGATTGATAGTGCCGTAGACTCCTAAAAATAGACCACACCTTACTATAAATTACAAGAGGATTTTCTCCCATAAAAGGGCACCTTAGCTCACTCTTTCATAATAAATGAATCCTAATTGAGGATGCTGACCTGCATAATAGCACATCTTCTACAGGTGCAATTTCGAAGGGATTAAGGCCAACAATCTCTGTTGACAGGGAAGCAACTAACCTGTTTTGGATTCCAAAAGCCATCAATTCTCTCGTTAAGTCTGCAGCTGGTTTTAAGGTAGTTTTATCTCTGCTTTAAGCTGATTGTGAGTCTCCCAAGTATAAGATTCAGTTGCAGCATATTTTAAATTGTTTTCATATTTGTTTTATCCCATCTTTGGGGCTAGAAAGGGGCTGATCTCATATTTTACGATGCCTGTTATGACCTTAGTCTAGAATCTGATTTGATAGATTTATTATGACTGTTGAATTAATTTATGGCTGTTGTTATGCTATATGTTGCTATTGTGTTGAATGTTTAAAGTTTAGACCCATACTTTATTAGAAACTATAAATAACAATGCATGGTTGTGACTCAAAACTTAAAAGTGCATGGTTGGCATAAATCACAAAATACTAGAAGGTTGATCTACGGCAATGGATTAGTGCTTTTTTGTTTACGGGGGATTTGGGCATATTATGTAGGTAAATTAGGGTTTGAACTGCCCACGCTAGTCATATGAGCTTCCTTCACTAATGTGTTGGGCACAGATATTGAGGATTTCGGATTTCCCCTTTGTGTCAATAGTCTGGACATGAAATTTATTGCATTTTGTGCCCAAGAGTTTGAGGTTTTGATTGGCCATTCACCTCAGAGCTCCCCTATGTGGTCCTTCCATGATATTGTGGGCCTTTTGCAAAAGTTCAGGGATATAAGGAGAATAAAATTCAACCAAGGAAAGAAAATAATGGAATTGTGCTTTTAAGCAGTGGATGATAGTTTTTGTGTGGATCCCAGCCCCTCTGGCTATGCTCATCCACTTCACCGGCAATTCCAAGGACACAAAATGAAGTTAAAGAACGCCCAAGAAGATGGTGGCTTTTGGAGGCATAGAATGAGCCATTCCCCTTGAAAGAATGACAGTGATAGTCAAATGCAATTGACTATAATAAGTGTGAGCTCACACACTCACACATCTGTGCTTCTTGTAACTTTGCATTACACAATTTCATCTCTGAACGTGGACAGGTGAAAATTTGTGATATTATTGTGCTCATACTTTAATAATTACAAGAAGAAAATTCTTATGAGCAATAATTACACTGTATTCTGAAAAACTCTACTGACATCTCTATAAGTGTAGGTAAATGTGTACCACTGCATACTTTCTTTACATGTCCATCCATTGCAAACAAGATCTATAACATGACACTGGTTGCCAGCTTTAGCATAGAAAAGCTTTTGTCCAAAGATTAGAAGAAATCTGTCATAAGGTCAACTTCCCTAAAAGAAGTGTATTTGCTAATCCAACAAATAATATTCGAATTAATTCCTTCACTTGCTAAATAATGTCAACTACATTGTGAAAGTTGATGTTATGATGTAATCTTCAAAACGAGCATGAAAGAGGGTTCTATATGATGAAGAAAAAGCAAATGTTACTATAAAATACAAATGAAGATAAGAATTGTGAAATTGAGACAAAAGGACACCCCAAATCATAATTATAATACTCACGAGTATGTTGAGTATTCAAATTTTAACTCTGTACTTGCCATACTCGAACTGAGCGAGTGTTGGGCGGTGAGTACTGGTCATGCTTGCATTGACAGAGTATCATGTGGTCAATGCTCTTCATACTTGTAAGTATTGGCAAGTAGTCATTAAATGTGCCTTCCTAAGTCAAATATACTCATCATACTCATGAATATATTTTCCTGCATTCAAGTTTTATTTTGTTTTCATACTATCAAATATGTTAAGTATGCCAATTACCCCAAGTAGAGTATGTGCATGGTACTATGCTCCAAATTAAATATCAAGCCTCAAGAACAATTCGACCATGAGATCATAACAAGTAAGGAATATAATAGCTTTTTTTAAAAACATCCAAGAGAGAGAGAGCTATTATGTTGATTTATTGTTAAGCGTAACGAAACAATATTTAGATGATAATCAATAGAACTCACTCTCTTTAGAAAATCTCGACCATTGGAATCCGTGAAGAATTCTCCATTTGATGAAATGTTTGTCATGAATCGTGCTACTACCTCTTTCCCTAGATTGTCATCACCTGGAATTGGCCCAACCTGTAAATTGTGACCTTATCAATGGAAAGATGAGAAAAAAGGAAGCAATGTTACAACTTTATGCACTAGTTTATATTAATAATTGGAAAAAAAAGATAGAAGGGGTCGATGTAAAATTGTTCAAGGGGAGATGTGAAAAATAAAAAGAAAAAAATGCCAGACGATGCAAGGAAGATTATGGATAATAATATCGATTACACAAAGATAGCACAAGCAAAAAAATATTTAAATTTATTTTCTCCTTTCAAGAACCAAAAATATGCAACTAGAATTTGACGATTAATCTGAGATTGCAATCATATAAGGTTTACTTTCTATCCTCTTTTTCAATCATGTGAAGCAGATTTCCATTTCACTATAAAAGTTATCTCATATTGAAGTTTTCAGTGTTAGGTCATAGAATTTTCAAATTTCTACATATCTAAAATCATTACCATATAAGGTAAGACAGTTCCCATAAAAAATTCAAGCAAGCATTTAATTACGATCTGAAACGAAACTGAATGCTAATTGTAGAAATGGCTGTAAAAATGAATCTTTAGCAACTGTTGTCACTCAGAATGAACTTCTCAAAAGTTCAACTTGATTGATTCGACATTGACAATTTGTGGATACATTAGAAGTGGATTCAGCATCGACGGTTCATGAGTGCTTCACCTAGCACATGGTCACAGATCTTCATTGTCAGAGTTAAAGATTGAACAGGTTTCTTGCAAGAGATTTTTAAAGCAGTTTGCTTCAAAGATCAGACCACACTCACACCAGTTCAAAGTTTGACATTTTTCTTGAGTTCAGTGGGTTTCCCATGCTTCCCTGTGGTATTTAATTGGCACATGCATGGGAAGCAGAGAGCTTAAAAAAGGAAATTTCAGACTTCGGGAACTTGTCATTTTGGAAATGTTCTATTTTTAGAAAGTTCATATTTTTGGAATCTGATCATATTTTGGACATCCATTATGGAGAAGTGCATATGCTTTAGTTTTGGTGATGATTAGAGAATGTAAAAAATCAGGTCAAAATTAGAGTCTTCATTTTTTGGAAAACTAATTACATTTTTTGATACCCTTTATGGAGGACATGTATGTCAATTTTGATGATGATCAAAGAACATGAAAAATTAGGTCTAAATTAGGGTTTCCATTTTCGGAAAATCTTATACAGGGGTGGGTTCATATGATCATGGAGAAAAAAACCTTGAAATTTTAAGTGATTCCGAGAAAGTAAAAAATCAGGTCAAAAGTAGTGTTTTTGTCAGTTTAAAAATTGAAGGTGCCCTGGGATTTCCCTTCCAGTAGTCGAGATGGGTTCAAATTTTGGAAGATTCTGAGCACTTCAATATTTTTCCATCTCTATTTTTAGCAGTGAAGATGACCACCCTAGTCTATTTCCGCATGTGCTTTGTCATGATCTTATCTAGTATCTGTTACCTGTTAACGCAATTTTCTGCACTTATGGACAGATCTGAAAATCATAAAAATATGTTGTTTGTACCCAAAATCAGATCTAAAATGACTCTTGATCTGCACAGATAATAGGTTAATTATAGGAACTTCTGCCCTTAAAATTGTCACTAACAGAGTCCTCTCTTTTTGAGCTGGTGCATGCCAACCACAGGGGGTGTCCCTAGCCTCTTTGTTTGCTGTCCGCCACCTGTAAATCTGCAAAACAAGACAAAATAACAGCAGCAAAATAAAGAGGTTTATGGCTGTTTTTAAGCAACCAAGGTTCAGAAATTTAAATTTTAATTGTTTTTGGTGGATATTTTACAACTTGTTACTCAAAACCAGCAAAGAAAATCATGAAGAAAACGATACCAAATAGCTGGAAATCACTCAAATGGTATGCTGAAAACTTCTGAGAATGAGCCAATTCACAAACTAAAACCTGTGTTACCGGATCCGCAGGAGGCAGTCGCAGGATCCGCGGATCTGTGTTTCGGATTTAAATATAACACAGTATATATATATACTGTTATATATACTACAGTATATATATACTCTTATATATTTATACTATAATTTATATTGTTATATATATAACAATATATATACACTTACAGTATACATATACTGTTATATATATAACAGTATATATTGTCTTATATATATTAATATAACAGTTATATATACAGTTATATATATATATATATATATATATATGACTCTTATATTAAATTTTAATATATATAAGACAGTACATATATACTGTATAACAGTATATATAAGACCGTATATATACTGTTATATATATAACGGTATATATATATATATTGTTATATATATATACTAGTTTATAACACAGTATATGAGGCTTAAATACATTACAAATGCATCTCATCCAAAACTTAAAAGCACTGTACAATGTAGATCACACCTAGCTTCTTTTTGGTGAAATTATTACTAATGTCACACATATTTAAACAAACTTAGCATGCATTAGATTTTTAAAACTTAGTACATATGCTTTAGCCTCTTATTTACAAATTACAACAATTTAAAATTCCCCATACATGCGTGATGCAGTGCTAGACATGGAACCATCACAACAGAGTGGGGCCAACTAAAGATCCAAGATCTCCTTTATGGCAGTATATGGAAATCCTCGGCAAAGTTGCCGGGGGTGGTTCATATAAATGGAGATGCAGTGAATGCAATAACGTCCGGAATGGCTCATACACTAGAGTGAAGGGCCATCTCACTGGACTGACTAACACAGGGGTGACGGTATGTCCTGATCCAAATGATGTAGATGGCAAACCTGGACTAGGTTTAAGTCCTGCAAAAATTCAATTTTATGCATCTTTGCAAAATGTTGCTGATAGGAGACATGCTAAAGGAAAGGTTCTTGTGCAAGGATCTGCAACTAAACCTGTAATACCATCTAGACCAGCTGTCAAAACTAATAAAAGGCCTACTTTGGGACCTCTTGAAGCAGCATTTAATAACCAAGGTAGAGAAGTAGCTAATGAACATGTAGTTCGTTGCCTCTATGCAAATGGGCTAGCATTCAATTTGGTGCGCTCCCCTTATTGGCAACAAATAATTAAGGCAGTCAATGAAGCGCCAAAAGGGTACAAGAGCCCTGGTTATGAAAAAGTCTGAGAGACATGGACTGAAACAGGGATTTCCATTGTCTCTGATGGATGGAGAGACCAAAGAAACCGGCCTTTGATTAATATTATTGGAATATGCCCCCAAGGGGCGATGTTTTTAAAGGCTATTGATTGCAGCGGAGTGGAGAAAGATGCAACATTCATTTCCACAATTCTTATCAATGCAATAGAAGGTGTAGGGTCACATAATGTTGTCCATGTAATCACGGACAATGCATAGGTTTGTAAAGTTGCAGGCTTAATTGTAGAGGGTCGGTATGATCACATTTTTTGGACTCCATGTGTGGTGCATTCATTGAACCTTATGCTTGCCAAGATTGGCAAGATTGGGTGGATCAACGAAATATATGTAGCATCAAAGGAGATCCAAATGTTCATTACCAATCATTCCATGCCCCAAGCCATATATCGGGGTTTTACAAAGTTGGAGCTACTCAAGGTACTCCATTTTTAATCAATATTATTTAAATTTTGGTTTTTTAATTTTTAAATTATAATTGTATTTGTTTTCTAATTTGAGATTTGACTTTTCAAAACTTGTAGGTTGTCGAAACCTGTTTTGCCTCCCACACTTTAGTCATAAAGAGGCTTGTGGAGGTTAGACAAGCATTGCAGGCGATGGTCATCGACCCTCTTTGGGAGTCGTGGAGAACTTCCTCCTCTGATAGAGGACAAAAAATCGAGTCTATCATTCTTGATGATGCATGGTGGGACAAGGTCCAATACCTTCTGCGATTTACATAACCAATTTTGACCATGATCAGGACATTTGACACAGATATGCCTTGTTTGGGGGAAGTCTATGAAAGCATAAATAGTATGCTAGAGAGGATAAGGGAAATTATCAAAGCCAATGATGATGATCCCCTTGAACTATTTTACCATGAAGTGAAGGACATAGTTACCAAAAGGTGGAACAAAATGACCACACCATTACACCTTTTGGCCTATGCACTACACCCCAAGTATTATCATTCCAAAGTTTTTTCTTTACCAGGTAGAACAGCGCCAAACAATGATTCTGAAGTGGTACAGGGATATAAGACAGCTTTGAGTAAAATCTACAGGGATGTGGGAATGGCAATGGAGATAGGTGAGGAATTTGGAGCATTTGTAAAGTCCACTGGTAACTTTTCAAATCCACTAGCCATGGATGATCGGGGGCATATGGATCCTATTACATGGTGGGGCTTCCATGGTGGGGATAACATTCATCTCTCAACTCTAGCGACAAGGTTGTTATCACGATTCACAGGTTGCCAATTCCTCATCCGCTAAGAGAAATTGGAGTACATATGACTTCATCCATTCAATGAAGAGAAACAGACCGGTAGAAGGATCTTGTGTATGTTCATTCCAACCTTCGCCTTCTATCACATTCCAGTCCAGAGTATAAGAAGGGTCCAAGCAAAATGTGGGATGTGGAACCTGAGATCTCTGACTTAAACATGACACTTAATGCCATGACTCACCTCAACCTACTTGAGGATGTCCAACCACCAGTGCAGACTTCTGCTACAGCTTCCAACATTCCCAGACACCCCTCATGTATTCATGATGTAGAGTTGCAATATGTAAATGATGAGGATGTAGACCCATTTCAGGATATGTAGTAGGACCTATTGTACACCATCATACTAGAAGAGTGTTTTGTCATGAGACACTCAATTTTGTATTTACTACTACCCTTTTTATATGAGATGATGCATCATGATTTCAGTCTACACAATTTCTAATTATCTAATGATCTCAGTTCTAATGTTGTGATTCACGAATGGTTGTGATTTTTTACTTTGAATATATTTTTAATTTTTTTTTAAATATTATTATATTTTTTGTACGTGGCGTTTCCCTGCCGTATCTGAATCCTGGCTTTTCAAAAATCTGGCGAATCTGTATCCGTATCCTAGTAACATAGACTAAAATGCACACAAAACTATAAGGCCCGGTACAAGCACATTGAGATGAACAAAGTTCGCTCACACAAGAATTATCCAAAATATTTGGAATATAACATAATAATCCATGTAAGAATAATGTATAAAATATGAATAGATAAGATAAGATGATAAGATGATATACAATTGAGAACGAGGGCTCTCTTATATACCCACGTAGGGGTGCCCTTAACCAATAGTCATGTCCTTTGAGACATGTCCTTTCATTATTAATAATTATTATTTAATAATTAATTATTATGTTATGAATATCTATTTATATGTATATTTATGTTCATAACACACATCAAAATTGTACTTATGCAAGTGCTTAGAGGTTGATTGCGCTAAGAAAACAAGTACAAAAATCGGTGTAGTAGTGATCCCTGCATACAAACAGAAAGCTAGAAGAAGAGAGGGGAATGAGAGAATTCTGAATAGTAGAGCTGCTGAAGTAGAATATCCAACCCTTGTACTATGAAATGCACTTGATTATATAGATAAATCAGTCAAGAGGGGGGAACGAGAGAGAAGTTAGGGAGAGGGAAACTAGTGAAAGATTTGTTGAAGTGGTTGAGGAAATTTAGGCCCCTTGATTAGTGGGACGGATGGAGAGAAAGGGGGGAATGGGAGAGAAGTTAGGGAGAGATTTGTGGAAGTGGTTGGGGAAATTTAGGCCCCTTGATTAGTGGGACGAATGGAGAGAAAGGGGGGAATGGGAAAGAAGTTAGGGAGAAGGAAAATAGGGAGAGAATATAGGGATTTTGGTGGGTGAGAGAATTAAGGATGGAGAGAAAAAAGGTAGGCGTCCCTCCTCTCCTCGTGATTCATCCATCGACATGGAGGCCAAATAGACACTACCAAAAATAGACATGCCCGAAAAAGAAGTTTCCCTAAAATTTCGAAAATACCACTAATGTGTCTAAGACCACCAGGAGACCACTACAAAAAATAACATGTCTAAAAATAGACACTACTAAAAATAGAAAGTCCTCAAAAGTCAGTGTATGTACTCATCGGATTCGATTTTTTGTAAGGAATCCAGAAAGGCAATCAAAATCACCATATAATCTCCGATCTCCGCCTGTTAAAAATAGAAAGTACTCAGATGACATCTCGGAAAGGGTTCATTGGCCTCAGAATGCAACCAGGAACAAGACTGTATGCTCGGAAATGTCATGCGAATCTCCAGACACTATCTCCTAAAAAATAGGGAGTTGGTTGAAAGAAACAATCTCTCTCTCTGAACCATGAAGAACTGAGCTAACTCTTTCATTGAAGCAAAAATCACTATTGAACCAATCTTTGCACCTGCACTCGACGGGAAACAACCTCGTCGTGATCAAGTGTTGTCTCTAAAGAAATGTTCGAATGCCAGTAGATGAAGATAATACTAGCCCCTAACCCCAAAGATTTCCAAGTGAGAAAATCCAAGGGTTAACATTACCCCCTCTCACCTAGGGGTAACTAGAGGAGATCATGTCTCATGGCCCGTAGTAAAGACAGTTATCCCGACAATCATGATGATCAGCATGTCCACAAAGTTAAGCCCAACAGCCCCTCAGATGCCTCTTCCTCGCCAGCACAACTCATCATACTCAATCAACAAGGCTCATTGGGAGATGGTGGCCCGACACATTATAAGGTACATTAGTCCTTGTTTCATGTAAAATGTCATATTTAATGCAATGGGAATTTGAGTAATGATCATAGGTTGAAGTTGGATAATGAATCATAAGCTCGAAAGTTATGCTTTTTGCCTCGTTTCACCTTGGTGGCTATCCTAGGCATCCTAGTCCCATGTTGTCACTCCCGGGGAAAAGGGGTACTACTGGTGGTTCCTTGAAAGAGGTAACATACCATTCCAGATCATACTTACCACTTTCCATCCTTGATCCTTCTTTTCTCCCACCTTTTGGCTAATGTGATTACATGTAAACCAAAAAGGCATGTACCTCATTCTCTTATGAGAAGAAGAGACTAAAGGCCCAGAGGTAGATTGCAGCTGGCATAAAAAGGAAAGAAATGGGATAACAAGGACAATCAAAAGCCATGAATCCACAAGCGAGCTCTACCCCCTCTAATGGCGATCGCCCCTAATCCTAATGCAAATAAACGCATTCATCTATCAAAAAGGACTTGAATATATCCTAAATAAACAACAAAGGAAGTGTTATGCTTGAAGCCTTTTTAAGGGGACTCGCAAATCATATAAAGTAAAGGAAAGAGACAAAGAGAAGGCATTCATAATGCAAAAAGCATTGAGGAAAGGCTAACTCAATCACTAAGTGCACACACCACAAAGGCACTCGTGGAGGTGAGTCCATACATAGTCTTGCATGTTAATGACCCCATGACCACCTCATACTCATTACATATCTCTGATTGGTTCTTTTGGGA
This sequence comes from Picea engelmannii, assembly GCA_009831015.1. Taxonomy (NCBI): domain Eukaryota; kingdom Viridiplantae; phylum Streptophyta; class Pinopsida; order Pinales; family Pinaceae; genus Picea; species Picea engelmannii. The sequence goes on from ML823135.1 coordinate 43,462, forward strand.
AATATCTCTCTACTTGGGTACTGCCACACCTAATAGGTTCCTTTGATGGCCCTCCCATACCTAAACTTGCCAAACTGTAGAAAGTCTTGGGCTTGTGTGAAATTTGAAGGGGATACCCAATGATATTTGATTGTTTGGCCTTTGTATTACTTGATGGCTTACTTTATATGCTTCTTAGGACTACTGTAGCTTGTGATTGTTGGTTTTACTTGATTCCATGGTTTTGTCGGACTTGAGAGCACCTAACATGGTCTTTGGAGAATGTTTTGGTACTTTCACCCTAGAATGTTGTGCAAATTTGTACAAGATACATCACGTGTGATGCAGAGCGTTGGGTCACTCAGTAATTGACTCCCTTCAATACATCCTCTCACACCTCCTGGACCTTGGAGGATGGTTAGATGAGCTCTCATTTGACAGATATGGTCACAATGACAGATAGATGGGAAGAAAGCCCACACATTGGACAATGCACCCATACCCTATTCATCATTTGATGGAGGAGGTTACACCTGATTATGGTCAAACACCACTCAGAGAGATGATGCATGATCATTCCATAGATGATTTTAGGGGCTAAATTTCGCAAATGGGCTAATTTTCCATGGTTTTTCCCAAAAAAAGATTCACTAATTTCCATTTTTTCTAAAAACGATTTGCCCAAATTCCATAGAATAAAATTATTTTACCTTTAAAATCCTTATAAATTTGAATATTTTTACAAAAATATCACCAAACATTTTATATTTTGGATATTAAGGACAAGTAAGATTAGCCCATGTTTCCACATTTTAATATAAATTTCCATCCTTAAAATCATCTCTGGACCATTCCACCTGGACAATGGCCTTCCTCACCCTAGAAGTTGGGCTATTGATGATGACGTCATGTGCTAGGGTTTGTTGATGATGTTGGGGCTTATTTTCCATTTGACACCACTTGATGGCTTTGAGATGTGACATGGCACTTGATGAGGATCTTCCACCTTGCTTGCATTGTTTGATGATGACATGTGGCCTTGGGAGGCTCCCTTCACCCTTTGGATGCTTGACGTCACCACACTTGTGACCCTACTATGGTGTATTTGCATGTATTATCACTTTTAGAGGTTGTTTGAGGGGTTGGCCCCACTTGTATCATGGATTATTATCATTTTACTTCATTATTGTGGACATTAGCGCTTGGTTACCTCATATAAATAGAGGGAGTTCTCAACTTTATCAATCACCATTCCCACACTTGTGAGATCACCACTAATTGTCTCTTTCTCTCTCTTTATTTGCTTGGAGCACTTATGCACACTTTTGGAAGGAGCATCTTGTTGGATGCTTTTCTCTTGTTTGATGGATGAAGTGTTGAGCTAGGGTTTCCTCATGCATAGTGCTTGTCCTAGTAAGTGTTCATCTTCAAGTTTTATGCTTGTGTGGTGTATTTTGGTGGGTTCTCTTTTAGATGGCTAATTGTTGCATGTTACCTTGTATGCAAGAAACCCCGGGAGGGATTAAGATTGTTTATCCCCCTCTCTACTTTCATTTATCATTAATTGTGAAGCATTTAAGACTTGTTCTAGGGCTTAAGAGTGTTTATATCCTAGGGTTTTGTCTTAGCTAGTTCAAGTCCTAGGGATTAAGATGGTTTAGCCCCCTAGGGTTTGACCTAGTTCAAGTGTGACCTTGTTGCTAGAAGCTAGAGAAGAAAACGACACCAAGGGTTTCTGAGGGTATATGTCCTAGGGTTTGTTTTCAATAAGTTTGGGCTAGGGTTTATGAGGGTATATCCCTAGTTTGATCTTCACACCTCTCTCTTGCCTCTAGCAATCTTCATGGTGTTTTACTTTACTCCATTTGCCCAAGGAAAGAGAAAACAACACTAGTCTTATTGATTGCAAGTGATGGTTGAAACCCCAATATTAATTATAACACTCTCTCTCTCTCTCTCTCTCTCTCTCTCTCTCTAAATTCTCTCTTAGTTTAGTTTTATGACATCATTGGCAAGCCATTATACTTCAACGCTTTGAATAATCATTGATGATCTTGCTGCTGTCATAAATTGAATGATACAGCCATTAGAGCTTGTATAAATTGCTGAATATTTACTTAATATTGTGGCAAAACTTGCTCAGAATCATTGTTTAGCAATTGGATATTATTCTACTTGTTGAGGGATAAATTCTAAGATATAATTGCTAATTTCTTGGGCTGATTTTCTTATTGTTGTTGCAAATTACTTATTGCTGATATAAACTGTTTACTACTGCAATTTTACAACAGCAATTGGTTTTACTTAATATCTAGTGTCTAAAGGTGAACAATATGCAATATAACTTGGTAGTTGATTGTTATATGCATCAGAATGTTTCTTGTCTTGCACAGGTTAACCCACTACCTTGTTCAAACTAATCCTAGACCTTGCCTAACCTATTGAGTGACTAAGATATGGGGGTTATAGACTTTCCTTAGCTTGCTATAGCATCCCTTGAGGTCAATAGGGAAGCCTACCTTGTGTTGGACCTCTTTCCTTTACTAAAACGAGGGAAGTACTTGCCTAGGTGACAGTGACAAGTGCTTCTAGTTGTTACACAATATTGACATCTTGTGGAAGGATTTGCACAAGTACAAATCACGTGCTAACAATATCAATACCTAGATGAAGTGCACCCTACTTGTGGATTAGTTACAAGTTATTTTGAGTAGATGAGGGGTACACCCCAGTTGAGAGGTTTCTTGGAGGAGAGCTTACTTCCTTTACAAGAAAGTTCCATGTGTCACCTAATCATGGATAGTGTGCGCTACTTGAGAGGTTTATCCTTGACTTGCACTCCAAGTTTGTTTTAGTGTGACTTGACTTGCACTCCAAATTTTCTCTAGAGTGACTTAGACACTAAGCAAGCTTTTTCAAGTTGACTTATGTTCCAACCAACTGTCTACTCTTCGAGTTGGGCACATTACATGAGGAGGTTTCTTACCTATTATTTTTAGCTTAGTTCATCTATTCTGTATTGGAGGAGTGTGCCATACTTTGGGAATATACCCTTTGAATTGGCTTGTACTCCAAGCACTTTCCAAGTTGACTTTCCATTCAAGAAACTTTTTATTCTACGAAGTTGCTTTTGGAGTAACTTGTTCTTCAAGCAAGGTCTATCTATTCAGAGGAGAAGGGTGCATGCAATGTTTCATTTCTAGTCTAGAGAGGGAACCCTAGTTGGACCCTATCTACACGCTTTTCTTGAAGAAGATTCTTTGTATATTTGTTCAAAGTGACTTGCACACTAGACAAGTTCGATTTTCGTAGGTCAACGTGTACTCCATGGTATCTATCTTAGAATTGGGTGCATGCCTAGAGGAGACTTCTTATCTTCCATATTTGGATCTTATCTTATCTATTATGAGCTAGAGATGTGGTGTGCACTACTTGATAGTAGGTTCATTGGTCTAGGTTGACTTCTACTCTAAGCAATCCATCCATTTCATGGTGACTTCTACTCCCAGCAATCCATCTATTTCAAAGTGACTTCCTCTCCAAGTAGGGTTTTAATTCAGGTTGGCTTGTGCTTCAAGCACCTATTTTGGGCTAGGAGATGTGTACCCTACTTTAAGAGACCATTCAATTTTACTTTTCCATTATGCATGCAATCTATTCCTATAAGAGGAGGGCCTCCACTTGAGGTTATTCCAAGAAGATCATAGTGCTTTTGCAGTGCTAAAGGACGGTGTTCTCTTCTTTTCCAAATGTGCACTTGATTTACCTTAGTTCTAATATTGGTTTTCCTCCTTTTCAAACTTTATCTTGGCTATAAGAAGGGGTGCAAGCAAAAGAGAAAATCACTAGTGTTTCCATCCTTCCATTCTATTCAGTTGAGACTTAGATTTTTGAGCAAGTATTTGTGTTATTAACAAAGTTACCGACTTAACGAGAACTGTGACCTCAAAACGAGAACTCTAGTGCAAAACACCCATATTTTTGTGTCAAATACTCATTGCCAAGGCATGCAATGGTTGAAAAACCAATCTATACAGTTTCCCATCCCATACTCCAATCACCTTCCCAGAGGCGATACTGGACCCCTTAGGTTGTATGAGGACCTTTGTCCTTCTGAAAGACACCTCAAGACCCCTATCTTCTAGGGATCAAACTGAAATGAGATGCTTCTTCAACCCAGGGACAAACAACACATCCCTGAATGATGTGGGTGGCCTAGACTCCCTCTTAAATGTTATTGTGCCACGCTTTGTTGCCATGACAATGGTGTTATCTCCAAGCATAATCTCCAACCTGATCGCTGGATCTCTGAGATCAGTGAAATGCTCTCTCACACTTGATATATGGCTCGATGCCCCACTGTCTATACACCAAATGCTGGAAGGTGACTCAACTGACGAACAACAAACTATGAAAGCACACTCCCTCTCAAACAGAGCAATGAACTGCTCCTCATCTGTTGTAGTTATTGTGCCACCCTTCTTTTTCTTCTTCTTCTTCTTATTAGGACACTGTACAACATAGTGTCCCATCGTCTGACAAGCAAAGCACTTCACTTTGCTCATGTCTCTCTTTTGCTCACCTCCTCTAGACTGATGTTGTTGCTGTTGAAATAATGTAACTGCAAAGAGTATTCTTATTATTATTGATATATTATTTATAGGATTAATCCCCACTGTGGATTAATCATGTCGGTAATTGTATTAGGACCAAATCCCCTTTTGCGGATTGGTCAACAGATAATTGTAATAGGCAGAATAAGAAGTCGTCCCCAACAGTTATTATTGAGACCCAGAAATATAATAAAGGTGGGTTTACCCACCCAGAGTGAGAAGTCGGCCCTGCCAGTGAAGACCATTCACACGTGCCAGACTTGTATATATAGAGAGGCTAGCGCCTCACTTTATCACACAACACACTTGCTCATTTTCTAAGAGGCAAGTTGCAACTTACCAGTTGGAGAGAGGGAGAAGAGTGGCGCATCTTTTGGAGAGAACTATCTATATTGGTTTGAGTTATCTCTTGACATTGTATTGGCAATTTATGATAAGGAAGTTTTTGCTGGGTTTTCTTCCCCTAGAGGGTTTCCCAGGATAAATGTTGTGTCTCTTGTGAATGTGTATTTCTCAGTGATCTTGTTCTTATGTTGCTCTTATCTATTGAAATGCAAAGAACTATAATAATGGCATAAAACATTAACAGTTGCTTGACCCTGTTGACTGCCTCTCCAACATAGGTGGTCAACTCCATGTGCCATGAAGAGATGCATCATCAGATGCAAATTTGTTGAAGACTTTTGGTTCTACAGGGCATGTTTGGCCCCAACACTTATTTCTGTAACTGGAATTTCCGCACCCCTGCGTGGGTCAATAATGTAATAGGTCTGCATGAGTCATGTCTAGGTCAGTTACCTTGGGATCGATTCACTGGGAGAGTTCCTTTCACCCGTTAGAATATAGAAGATGGTGTGCTCGTTTTACCATTGACGATACCTTCGTCACCCAACCATAGGCCGAAGCCTCCCTCTGAGCAACTTAACCTTGACTGAGAATTCCTCCGGAAGCAAACCCTAGGCTAGATAGCCAAACAAAGAGTAGCACATCAATCCCCAAGGATAGCGCATCACAAAAGGTTGATCAGATGTTTCAAACCCTAGCCAAGAGATATCCAAGCCAATACTGAAACTAGCTGCACCTGCAACCCTCCTCCAAACCTGCGCACCAGACTGCAACTGCAGTGCGCACCAACTGGGAAATTGTTGCGTAGAACTGGCTCTGTCTACAACTGTTGAGATGCTACAAATGAGAACTAGCGCCCTATATTTATAGTGGTTCTGCCAGTTTTGCTGGGGCCGACTTCTCCTTATGGATAAGTGTTTGTTCAGTATATTATTATTAATTCTAGCCGACTTCTTCTCTTGGAGGCTAATAGCCTAATATAAATTATCTTCTTGAGCCGACAAGGCTTCTAGGGTTATTAGCCAACTCATTAGGGTTTCTCTTGCTTCCCGGAGTCTTCTA
>ML823135.1:93550-105131 GCA_009831015.1 Picea engelmannii
AGAATCTCACCCAGATGTTCCAAGTGCTCCTCCCATGTCTTGTTGTATATAAGAAGATCATCAAAGAACACCAACAAGAACTTCTTCATCTGCTTTTTGAATATGTGGTTCATGCAGGACTGAAAGGTGGATGGTGCGTTGGTCAGCCCAAATGGCATGACCAGAAACTCATAATGCCCATAATGGCATCTGAAAGAAGTCTTGGGAATATCCTTCTCTCTGACTCTAATCTGATGATATCCTAATCAAAGATCAATCTTCGAAAAATAAACAGCTCCATGCAACTCATCCAGAAGCACATTGATCCTGGGGATAGGGTATCTATTCTTGATTGTCTTCTTGTTCAAATCCCTGTAGTCAATGCACATCCTCGTGGTTCCATCCTTCTTCTTAACCAAGACAACTGGAGAAGCGAAAGGATTGGAACTGGGTCTAATATGCCCCATCTCTAGTAACTCCTTGATGGCCTTTTCTATTTCATCTTTAAATTTTTTCGGGTGCCTGTAAGGAGTGGAAATTACTAATTTTTCTCCCTCATCCAACTCAATGGTGTGCTCAAATCCCCTGTCAAGTGGTCTCCCTGGTGGTATCTGTCCAAAAGCTCGATCATCTTTGCTCAACGGTGTCTGGATGTCTACATGATATTATCAGTTGTTGTTTGAAGGTTTATGAGTGGTGATCAAACACATTGCGGCACAAGCTACATCTCAAAGTCAAAGTTGTCCAAGTCATATTCTTCCAGAATATTCAAGACTCTAGCTTTCCAAACATTAAAGTTTGAAGCCCCTTCAAGTCTGTCCTCAGGCCTTACAGAAATGGAAGACATCTATGCAAGTATTGTGCTTGAATAATTCCTAAGGATTTGCAGAGGCTCTAACAGACTGCAGAACTGAACACTCCCACGCCCTAGAGCTCTGATACCATGTTAATTTTTCAGATTAAACAGATAACAATAGTTCACGTTAGTGTTCTTTAACCTTTAACAGATAAACTGAAGCATAAGAAACATTGGAAGAACAACATTCACAGAGAACAGAAGTATTTATCCTAGGAAACCCTCAAGGGGAAGAAAACCCAGCAAAACTTCTTGTGATATATTTATCAGTCAAACAAGTACAATGACAGTACAAGACTTCTCTTCTTGAGAGAGATAAGTCAATAGCACTTACTGCTGATTTTGTGTCTTCAAACTCCTCTCAGCCTCTACCCGGACCTATAGATTTTGGTGTTCACTTGTTGTTGTCACAAATCTGCCCTTTAAGGTTGCCCTGTAGTCTGCCTTAGAACAAGGTTAATCGTTGCCTCAGATCTGCCCTGAAAGCTTCCTTAGAACAGAATTAATGTCCCTCTGAATAGGCCTCCTAGCCGTTGCTCCAAAACAGAGTTATCATCCTTCTAGTTGCTGCTCCAAACCAGAGTTATCAGCCTTCTAGTTGTTGTCTTAATCCAGATTTACTCTGCCTCCTAGTTGCTGCCTTAGAACATATTTATTCTTCCTTTTGTGTGTTGCCTCAAAACAATATTATTCTCCTCCTAGCTACTGCCTATTATTCTCCTCCTAGCTACTGCCCTAGAACTGCTTTAGCTTGCCTCGGAATAGTTGTCTCAGAGTTGTTTCCTTCTTCGTGAAATATCTGATAGGAATGAGAGGTGCATCCCCTTCCTTTGTATAGGAATAGTCTTTAGGTTAGGAAGGTTAGGTTAGGGCCACCCCCTAGGTTAGGACCTGTTATCCACCGAGTTGCACTAGTTGAATTTGAAGATGAGCCGCCAAAGACTCAGTAGACAGAGGCTCAGAAGTCAGAGTTCACAAGTTCAGACAGTCTTTAAAAAACCACCTTTTTCCGCATTTCCATCCCTCTGAGGGCATTGTAATAAATGACTTGAGCATGAAATATTGTAAAAGACTATTGGCCACCTAAGAACTGGGTACGAGCATGTACTCTAGAGTGTTTTTTTCACTTGTTAATTATTTTTTGCCTGTCTTAGTGGGCAATTAGTAATTTCTAAGTTTTTTCACTCAGAGACTGACTCCAAAGCTGGAGTATGTGCTGGTGGTTAGGTCTTGGCATGGTATAACCAATGTTTAGTGTCTAAATGTATATGAGTTCATGCTAGGTCATGTCTATTGAGTCATACGGAAGTTGCGGCTAGGTTTGATAGGTTTTTTTTAATGTTTTAGTGAAATAATAAATTTCCCGCAAAATGGAAATTTTTTAATTGTAAATCAATAAATTGTAAAAATATGGCATTAATCATTGTCAGATGCCATATTTATGCTCATTTTCCAAGCCAAAGTACCATGTAAACCCCTATTTCCCTTATGTTGAGGCAAAAAAATGATTTTTATCACTAAAAAATGAATTTATCTAGAAAAATACAAAAAAGGGGGCATTTAATTAATTCCCTATTTTTTAGGGAAACTAGGGAACATGTTGGAAACATGTTTTTTCCTTGTCCCCAATCCACTGGAAAACTAGGCGAGTTTATTAGAGAGGTAGGTGACTTCACTGAAGTGACATGGCGTGGAGGAGATCCCAATGAAGGGACTCGACCCCACTTGCTTGTGTGGCACATTTAGAAGGGATGGCGCACATCCCAAGGCAGCCAACGCACCCTCACACCCGAGTTCACCTCACTTCACTCCCACTCACACCTCACTCCACCTAACTTCACCTCACATACCCCTACTTCACTACACTCCATCTCCTCTCCACTCCACACATCTCCCACCTCACTCATGCGCCACTCCCCTTAACCCATGCGCCACTCCTCCACTCCCATGAGCATCTCCTTTGGAGTTGTCACCCAAATAACTATATATACAAGGCGACCCTCCTCCCTTTCGTCAGTTGGAGCTTGGGCGACCTTAGTATACATGATTGTAATCTCTCTTTATTAATTGAATCAAAAGGCTTTGGAGGTCAAGATTGGTGTTTGGACTCAAATGTGTGGATGGAATGTTAGCTTATGAGGTAATATTATTCTTAGTTTTCTTTCTCATATTTGCATGAAGGCTATGGTAAGGATATTGCTATCCAATTAGAGTATATGGTTTACGTGTTTGTTATGCTATATACTTGTTTAATGCATTTGATGCTTAGATTCTTATGTTAATTTTTTGTTTAAACTAACGTGGAACAAAGTCTCTCTTGTAGGAAACACCTTTTGTGCAAGTACTTGTCAGAAGCTTGGAGTTTGAAAGGCCAACCTTTTGGAGAATCAAAGAAACTTGCTTGCTCCTTTTCTTCTCTTGAAGCACTTCAGAAAACGTCCTCCCTCTTCTTCACACCAAAGAAAGATTCCATTGCCCAAGGGTTCTTGAGGCACAAGCAAAGGCTCCACAAAATTGCTAAAAATTTCTTCTCCCTTCTTCTTTCTTTACATGCATATTAGTTAGATCTGTTTTAAAGAATAAATCTTAGTATCTAATGCTGCATGCATGAAGTATTTAGATCTAGTTTAAATTTTTCCCAACTAAAGAGTAGATCTAAGTTAGTTTCTAAGCAATTTTCTACATTTTTCACTTAAATTTGAAAGCTAGAAGTTGCTTCATTTTTCCGTCTAAATCAAGCTAATTGGTTGATTCATGCTTGCATTTTTTTGGGACAGCAAACAGAAGCAACTAAGAGAGCTTAGTTTAGGCTAGTTTAAAGTGTCAAAAGTCTCAAAAAAATTCATTTTTGGCCTTGGAAAATTTTCAGAAATTATTTTGGTAATTTTTCTCTAGTTTTAGTTACGTCTTTTAAACTCTTTCCCATCATATTCTAAACGCTTAACTTGTTGTTTTCACGCAGAAGTAACAGGTACAAGGGGAGGCTCTGCCCAAGTTTCGAAGATCAAACCTCTTTCAAAACCCCCCATTGTTGCCGGGAACTCTCTAGTTCATTTTTTGACTTAAAAAAGCATTCTAAGCCTTGATCTCACATTATAAAGATCAAGTGCATCCAAAAAGAAAGTAGTGTAGAGTTGTACTAAAGTTTGCGAGCCACAAAGCTCGTCTCTTGTTGTTTCCCCTGCCCCTGGGGGGAAACCGGTGTTTTTCCCTTTCTTGCTTCGGGGTTGCTTCACGTGTCTTTTCTTATTTTGTTAGTGTTAGCTTTGCATAAAAAAGATAAAATCAACTAACAATCAATAAATTGAAGTCCTAAAATCAACTCCATAGTTTTAGGTTTGCTTTCATAGAATACTAGTTGCTAGTTTCATTTTTTGCAAATATTGGAATAAACCCAAATTGCTCAACCACGTATGCAATCCTACTGCTACACTCAAGTGGCTTTGGGGACCCAGAAATGGTTTGAGCAATGCATGCTAGTATAATTAGGGAAATCTCTTGGTTGTGTTATTCATCTAAGACCTCTACCCTGGGTGGAGTGTGTTAAGTCAGGGGGAAACTTTGAGATCGAGGTTCTCTCCTCGTTGGACCTACGGCACACCCGGTCGGTAAGTCTATAAGATTGGAGAATAACAAACAAAGAGGCCACATTCACTTTTGCACACAAAGAGTGGGGACCCCAACTTCAATCCCCACTTCACGGTTTCAAAGACTTTTTAATATTCCAAATCCCCTAACTAAAATCCTCAAGGTAAAATTAACGCGGCACACTCATCACATAACATTTACTTTTATCTAGCACTGGTCTATCTTCTATTATTTCTTGTCAGCTTATCTATTGATTTAAAGTTATGTGGTGAATGATTAATGTTTATGGGTTTTTCACAGGTTGTATCCTTTGAGTAACTTATGCTATTTTATTTAATCTTGTGTTTCAAATAAACTCCTAGAATAGTTCTTCCTTTTTAGTTTCAATAGAGTAAAAGCCTTAGATTATTTTTCCTAGGGACTACCCACCTTGGCTTCGCTAGGAGTTGGCCTAGACGGAGGAGTTGAGGATTAGGTGACAGCACCTTGACTTGAAACTTGCCCCGAAGGACACACCAAGTGGATTGAATATTTCTTCCACGTTAGCCCAGGTGTGTATAAGGCGGCAACTGGACCAACCCAAGTTAGGGTAGGGCCGACCTAGACTAGGTTAGGGGGGCGACTTACCCAAGTCGGTTAGAGGAGGGTGGTTAGGAGGAGGCCAGCTTGTAGGAGGGATGCTAGGAGGGTTGCTTGGAGCCTAACTTTCCCAAGTCAGATAAAGAAAAATATCCTCTACAGTTGCATAAATTTTAACAAAGACTTGCCCCCAAGGCCACACTCAGTGGATTGAAGATTTATGCCATGTGACCCAAGGTATGGATTAGGTGGCAACAAGGCCTAACGTTAATTGGCACATTGAGAACAAAGATTCCTTTTCCATTCCTTCGTCATTTGGTTTCTTGTGTGCAAGTTACGTAGGGGAAGGAACCAAATAATCAAGCCTGAGCAAAAGGTTACACAAAGGATCCATGTTTGTGAAGTGAGTGGGCTATAAGTCCCTCATTTATAGATCATTTGATTTGGTTTCTTTTGAGAATTATAGAAATCTTGTTAGTAACACCTTGGGTATAAGGCAACGTAGTTCTAGATATTTCTTGCTCATTTCTCTGCCTATTTTGTCGACCATTTCGAGCTTTCTAGAAGGATTCCCCGACTTGCTCCTCCTTATCGCCATTATATTTCAATATTGTTGACAAATGATTCAAATCTGTTACAAGAGTTTGCTATTTGATATTCTAAGAGCTCGAGTGGCGAGTGTCTTCAAGACCCCTGATTTTTGGGAAGGATTATGATGTGATTGTAAGGAAGAACCTATCTATGTGGGCCTTGTTATCCCCCCATGCCTAAGGGTAAGTAGAGGAGATCATGTCAAATGGCCCGCAATGAAAACAATGATCTCGTTAATGATGATGCTCAGCATGTCCACCCATGTCAGTCCAGCAGCCCCGCTCAAATGCTTCTTCTACTTTGGATCAGCAAAGCTTGTAATGTCCCTTTCCGAGTAGGAGCTCCGGAGAGGAGGCTTAGTAGTCTAAACAACCCCGTTAGACTATAGTCAGGGCCGTACAGAGGTAAACAGGGTTACTAGAGGTCACTTCATCCAAGGGTGTTATAATTCGAAAGTGACATTGAGTTAAAAGTGACTAAAAGCGCTTTTAAGCCAAAGTGAGCTAAAAATAGAGCAAGTGAGCTAAAAATAGGTCAACAACAAATCAGGGTTTCGAGCAGCTATAAGAAAAGGTAAAGCAACCTAATTAATCATTATGAAGAATTTGATTTGACAGTTGAGGACAGAAGTGCATCTCAGGTGAAAGCTTTGTGGATTCCAAGAGGAAGACACCCGGAGGTTGATTTTGGTGTTGAGAGACACACCCTAGTCAGCGGGAAGATCATCCAGATCTTCCATCGTGCTTCAGCAGCAATTATCAAGTTTGTAGCAGTGAGGGCGCACTTGTCCAGGTAGAGGGTACAACTACTGAGCATCAGATTGATTCGACTTGTCCTAGTCAAGGACGATCCAGTGATTCACCTCCGACCCAGTTGAGAGGAGCCCAGGATGCTTCTGTAATGTCCCCCACCTCTTGAAGAAGAGGTCTGGAAGACATAGTGGTCTAGGTGTCCCCACTAGGCCATAGTCTAATGATGCAGGAGCATCTCAAGTGAGCCAGCGCGGAGTCCAAAGACAGCTGGAAAAGCGTCCAGCACGAATTTTGAATTTGTCTTAAAGTATTAATGATGCAGGAGCATCTCAAGCGAGCCAGTGCGGAGTCCAAAGACAGCTGGAAAAGCGTCCAGCAGGAATTTTGAATTTCTCTTAAAGTATTAATGAAACATCAAGTGGAGGCGCACTTGTAAAATGTAAACGGACCTTGAGCGATTTGCTCTCGTCCTTAATAGATAGAAGGCAATTATGGTAGTTAATGCAAGTAGGTAGAATTGAATGTGTAGATTAGACAGTTTTAGAGCGCAAGAGGGAAACGGGATATAGACACCCTCATTTGTGCATTGTAACATTAGTGTATGAAGAGCATAGAGGAGAAGCAGAGAGTTGTGTAAAAACACCCATGTACAGAAATTTGGATTAATAGAGAAAGCTTTGATTCAAATTCATGGCATCGTGTTTGTTCTCTGTGTATGTATGCTAAATGTTATGCTCATGGTTATTTCACTCTTTCTTTTGTACATTTGCTTTTACGCTATGTATGAATGATTTTCTTGTTGAATGTTTGAAATCTGAGAGGAAAGAGGAGAGGAATGAGTTTCAATTGTTTCTCTATCTGAGCAAGAGTTGCTGCAAGGAGTGCAGTTGAATTGTCCGCAAGGAGTGCGTCGACGGGGTGTTCGGGGGTTTGTCTCTGAAAGCTCAAGAGAGAAAGCTTTTGTTCTCATTCCCACAGAAGTGCAGTTGGGCACAAAAGTCGTGCAAGGTGTGCGCAAGCTGAGCGAAATCCCAGGGTCGTGAACCTGAGTGAAGTATTGAGAGACTGTTGTTGCAGGTGTGCGCAGAGTCGAAGGATTTCAACACTTAGAAGTGTTTGAAAGTCTGCCGCAAGGAGTGCGTGCAAGAGTTTTCTGAAAGATTCAAAGTTGGGGAAAGCTCAGAAGGAATTAGACCTTCGAAGGAGTCGAAGGAAGGCAGAGGCCAAGTGCTTTGAAAGTTTGTAAGAAGGCATAGCGACGTCGGACCACAGGAGGACAAGTTCTCAGAGGAAGAGACGAACGATCGGAATTCTCTATTGAGAATCCGCGAAGTCTCGTGAGCCGTCAGATCTCACGGACGAGCAGGGGAGTTACGACGAAGGCGTCGAAAGGTTCTAAAGCTCAAGAGGAGTAGGACCGTAGATCCAAGCCACAAAGGTCGTTGGATTTACACGTGGATTTTTATATCGGGTTTTCGTAGATTGAAATCCCGTAAACTTTGCAACGGGAATCGCGATACCACGAAACGCAAAATCTCAAAGGCTAAGAGAACGGTGTGGGGCCACAAGAGTCAGCGAAGCGGACAGGTGGCGCACTACTGACACGGAGTCAACCTCTGTTGACCATTTTGGAGTTTAGTGGAGTGAAGTCCCGAATTCTTTGCATTAGGATTCGCGATATCGCGAAGTCCGAAGTCCCGATAGGAGTAAAGGGGCGTTGAAAAGTCAATCTTGTGAGCGCGTCGAAATTTTGGAACATCGAGTTTCGGGAATCGCGGGAACAAGTTGTTGGATACCTAGACCGTCGAAATCGCTATAAGGAAAAGCCCGAAAGAGAAGAGGACGGGTCAGCGTTAACGGTTTTCGGGTTTCGGAGATCTGAAAGACAAGCGCGTGACCAACGGATTCGCGAAAGGGAGAAGTCCGATTTCCCGAAGCAAAAGGGGAATTTCTGAAGTTGATTGTGGGTGCAGGTTTCCCGAAAGGGAAATAGAAGAGCCATTCCAAAGCTCTTCGGGCCAGCGTTAAGGGAAAGATCCTGTGTTGATGTGGACCTTCCGACCTGCGGGTTGTGGAGGGAGCGTGCGTCAGCATCATCTAACACTGAGGGGAAAGGTCAACTAGACTAAAAGTTATATTTTTAAGTTGACTTGAGAAAGAAATAGGTTAAAAGGAGAAAAAGGTAACTCAACAGAAGAATAGAAGTTAACCCTGGGAGTTAACCTAACTCAACAGAGAATTAGAAGGAAAAGTATAAGTAAGAGGCCGGGGCACACCTATTAGGCATTCTGGTTTTGGTTTAGTGTTTGCTATTGCTCTTGAGCATTCAGTTTGGGGGTTTTGCTGTACAAATCCTTGTGAGCAACTCAGTGGTGAAATATCCACTCACCTTGTTCCACACCTTGGTCTCGGGGATGAAAGACTCCTCCACACCATTCTATTCTCAGCCCATCTCCATCTAGCACTTCAAAAGTTAGCAGGCCGTACTGTTCTTGTGGTTCCAGCAAGGGTGCACCATCAACTAGAAGGAGGTTTGATCCAGCTTATCCAGAGGGCCTGGGGCCATTCTGACACTTGGGTTTTGTTTGCAAGGGCAAGACCATCAGTTTGTGGGCTTTTCTAGAGGGTTATCATCATCATATATTTGTCTGCAGTTTGGGACGTCTTGGAGGCAAAGGGGGCATCCTGTGATTCAGTAAAACTCGGATCTAGAAGGCTACACTTAGAATCTGAGTCTGGAACTTCTCCTACAGGGTTCACATAGCCCGATCTACATTCCGGGAGAGTTTCAAGGCATTTGGAGGCTTTCCTTGTCAAGGCCGAATCACCTAGGGTTGCAGGCATCAAGGAGGGCAAAAGATTCAGAAATTGGAGGAGTTTGCCTTGGATGTTCAGCTTGAGTTTTTAGGAGGGGAATTCCATCATCCCGATCTATCACCTTGCCGAGTTTGGACTCATTTGAAGTCTTCCTTCAGTGGGATCGATTTATTGAGGGTTTTAGTCTTCTATGGGAGCGTGGCATTCTACAGCTGGACGGTTTTGATCTTCACTTCTTATTCAGCCTTCGGAGGCTCATTTTGTATCGGCAAAGCATTTTGTAGCAGCTCATATCTATTGTCTTCCAAGCCATCTGATGATTATTCCAGATCGGCTATCTATTGTATTCGTTCCATATTGCTCATAATAAAAGGTCAGATCTTGCTTGTGCTTTTATATCTTGAATGAATGTGATCTTCATGTGTTGAATGAAACTTATATGAATGCACTGAATAACTGGATAACTCAAAAAACACCTGCACAACAACAAATCAGTGGTAGTTAGTGATCGAAGCAAAAAATTTGGCTTGGGATCATTACAGCTTCTATTGCCTAGTTTCTCGTCAGATTCTGACGAAGAAATCATCTTGCACGCATTGCTCAGCCATTGAGGGTGCGACAGTTGGGGAGGACGCATTTGGGATTCCCGAGAAATCATTAGGACAGATCCAGGGAAATCCTTCCGATCGATTTCAGAGGAGCCTAGGGCACTCGATTTGAGACCCTTATCATCTGATTCCGACGGAGGAATCACTAAGGCACAGTTTCCACAACAGTGGGGGCGCATTTCCCCAGGGGGATCCATCCGGGTCCAGACACATTAGCTAGGGGGCAATTGTCAAGTTGTCACTCACCAAGACTGTGTGAGAGGGCAACACGCACTATTTGGGATAGTTTCCAGTCAGATCCAAGGTGTGTAGCCACCAGGGCGCACAATCCAGTTTCGTGTGAGTTGTCGTAGCGTGCAGCAAATCATCCAGCTCACATCCTATCCAGCAGCAGTCTTCTATCATCCGGGTATCATCTTTCTAGTTTACTTCTTTATTGTATTCCGGCTAAGATCCACTTAGATCTGATCTAGCCGAGTGATTCTCTATTTTCAGCCGCATTCGGCATTAACCAACAGAAAACTCATAATATATGATTTACAGTATTTTGTGTCATTCTCTATCTGTATGCTTATTCATATGTTGTAAACAACTTATTTATCTACACACACATGCGAAAAACACCAAGCATGTTAAAACCCACAGCTTAAACGCATCCAGAAACCCCCAATGTATCAGATCAAACAGTAGACACAGCAGATTAGCAGCTTTTCCTCGACTAGCCGTATCTGGGATATTACATCGGTATCAGAGCTTTAGTCCTGCCAGCTTGTGACTAAAGACGATGAGTTTAGTAGGTGAACCAGAGGGTCGTGAGCACGTAGGTGACGAGTACGTCACTTACAACAAATGCAGGGAGAGGAGACCTAGACCAGATTTTTCGTCTTTTCCTCCCAGTTCAAAGGAAGAAGAAGAGGCACACAGGGAAGCAGAGAGAAGGGCAGAGCGTGAGGCAGATAGGATGATGGGAGGAGATTATGAGAGGCCAGAGGGCAATGGCAAGGCACCCATGGACCCAGATGAAACTTTCATGCAGGTTATCAGCAATCTGGTGGTCAGTCAGTGAGCCATGACCCAGTCCTTGGCGCAGATGGCTAATAGATTGGATATAGTGAGCACATCGGGCACACAAGCCCCACATGCAGCGCAGGGGAACTCAGGGGCAGGCAGTAGACCCCAATCACCTACTCGCACATACACTTCTTCAAGTAGGTTTCCCAGGCCATTGTTCCCCAGTTTCCAAAGGGCACCCCTAGCAGCAGCATAGCAACCGATAGCACAGAGGCAGCCCACTCAAGCAAAGGACATTGCAGGTACAGAAGGGAGTACACAGCATTGGGCCGTGACTTCCATCAGGACATGACCCTGGTCGAGTACTGTGAACTCAGACTCAAGAACCGCCCCAGAGAGCCTCAGAGAGGAGGACAGCAGTAGCAGCAAGGGCATAACATGGATTTCATCCGAAAAGTTGGTAAACTCACCATACCTTCTTTTGACAGATCATCCAAATGCACTACCAAACCTTAGGTACAAAAGCTAGGCATGTACTACAAGCTCAACTAGATGGCTGAGACAGAGGCTATCAGTTTCGCTACCCTACACTTGGAGGGTAAGGCAAACAAGTGGTGGCATCATGGACTAGTGACGTTGGGTCACAGTCACATCACGTCCTACAGGGAGTTCACAAAGAGACTCATGGACAAGTTTGACAGGAGGGATCGAGAGATCCAGTTCAGGAATCTAGCTCAGTCGAGACAAACTGGCACAGCAAAGGCATTCATCACAGAGTTTCAACGGGTAGCAGTGGCAGT
>ML823135.1:105181-120388 GCA_009831015.1 Picea engelmannii
TATTGTATTTTGTTTACTGTAAAAGATATTAGCTCTACCTCATATATACATCATATCTCAAAACTGGTTTTCCCCGGGGGGGGTTTATCCAGGGTCATATGACCAAAAATACCTGTGTCTACACATGCATTTTAGTGGCTGTTAATTATCTCTTAGATCTGTCCATATTTTAGCATAAAAGATAGTTTAGGTGTGTTGTTGTTATTTGGAAGCATGTATGTATTTTTCTTAACATAAAAACTACTTGCAAGAGCACCCAAACAAAGACAACAACCATAACACATCAGCAAAACAAAAACTACAGTTGGCTGTTATAAAACAGCAGAAATTAAAATATATGACAGCAAGAAACTTAGAGTCTTAGCTTGGTCAAAGACAGACCAAGAAGATAGCTGATAGGACCTAGAAATTTCTACAGGGCCGACCTAGGCTAGGTTAGGGGGGCGACTTACCCAAGTCGGTTAGAGGAGGGCGGTTAGGAGGAGGCCAGCTTGTAGGAGGGCTGCTTGGAGGCTAACTTTCCCAAGTCAGATAAAGAAAAATATCCTCTACAGTTGCATAAATTTTAACAAAGACTTGCCCCCAAGGCCACACTCAGTGGATTGAAGATTTCTGCCATGTGACCCAAGGTGTGGATTAGGTGGCAACAAGGCCTAACGTTAATTGGCACATTGAGAACAAAGATTCATTTTCCATTCCTTCGTCATCTGGTTTCTTGTGTGCAAGTTACGTAGGGGAAGGAACCAAATAATCAAGCCTAAGCAAAAGGTTACACAAAGGATCCATGTTTGTGAAGTGAGTGGGCTATAAGTCCCTCATTTATAGATCATTTGATTTGGTTTCTTTTGAGAATTATAGAAATCTTGTTAGTAACACCTTGGGTATAAGGCAACGTAGTTCTAGATATTTCTTGCTCATTTCTCTACCTATTTTGTCGACCATTTCGAGCTTTCTAGAAGGATTCCCCGACTTGCTCCTCCTTGTCGCCATTATATTTCAATATTGTTGACAAATGATTCAAATCTGTTACAAGAGTTCGCTATTTGATATTCTAAGAGCTCGAGTGGCGAGTGTCTTCAAGACCCCTGATTTTTGGGAAGGATTATGATGTGATTGCAAGGAAGAACCTATCTATGTGGGCCTTGTTATCCCCCCATGCCTAAGGGTAAGTAGAGGAGATCATGTCAAATGGCCCGCAATGAAGACAATGATCTCGTTAATGATGATGCTCAGCATGTCCACCCATGGCAGTCCAGCAGCCCCGCTCAAATGCTTCTTCTACTTTGGATCAGCAAAGCTTGTAATGTCCCTTTCCGAGTAGGAGCTCCGGAGAGGAGGCTTAGTAGTCTAAACAACCCCGTTAAACTATAGCCAGGGTCGTACAGAGGTAAACAGGGTTACTAGAGGTCACTTCAACCAAGGGTGTTATAATTCGAAAGTGACATTGAGTTAAAAGTGACTAAAAGTGCTTTTAAGCCAAAGTGAGCTAAAAATAGAGTAAGTGAGCTAAAAATAGGTCAACAACAAATTAGGGTTTCGAGCAGCTATAAGAAAAGGTAAAGCGACCTAATTAATCATTATGAAGAATTTGACTTGACAGTTGAGGAGAGAAGTGCATCTCAGGTGAAAGCTTTGTGGATTCCAAGAGGAAGACACCCAGAGGCTGATTTCGGTGTTGAGAGACACACCCTAGTCAGCGGGAAGATCATCCAAATCTTCCATCGTGCTTCAGCAGCAATTATCAAGTTTGTAGCAGTGAGGGCGCACTTGTCCAGGTCAAGGGCGCAGCTACTGAGCATCAGATTGATTCGACTTGTCCTAGTCAAGGAGGATCCAGTGATTCACCTCTGACCCAGTTAAGAGGAGCCCAAGATGCTTCTGTAATGTCCCCCACCTCTTGAAGAAGAGGTCTGGAAGATGTAGTGGTCTAGGTGTCCCCACTAGGCCATAGTCTAACACTGAGGGGAAAGGTCAACTAGACTAAAAGTTATATTTTTAAGTTGACTTGAGAAAGAAATAGGTTAAAAGGAGAAAAAGGTAACTCAACAGAAGAATAGAAGTTAACCCTGGGAGTTAACCTAACTCAACAGAGAATTAGAAGGAAAAGTATAAGTAAGAGGCTAGGGTGCACCTATTAGGCATTCTGGTTTTGGTTTAGTGTTTTCTATTGCTCTTGAGCATTCAATTTGGGGGTTTTGCTGTACAAACCCTTGTGAGCAACTCAGTGGTGAAATATCCACTCACCTTGTTCCACAACTTGGTCTCGGGGATGAAAGACTCCTCCACACCATTCTATTCTCAGCCCATCTCCATCTAGCACTTCAGAAGTTAGCAGGCCGTAATGTTCTTGTGGTTCCAGCAAGGGCACACCATCAACTAGAGGGAGGTTCGATCCAGCTTATCCAGAGGGCCTGGGGCCAATCTGACACTTGGGTTTTGTTTGCAGGGGCAAGACCATCAGTTTGTGGGCTTTTCTAGAGGGTTATCATCATCATATATTTGTCTGCAGTTTGGGACGTCTTGGAGGCAAAGGGGGCATCCTGTGATTCAATAAAACTCAGATCTAGAAGGCTACACTTAGAATCTGAGTCTGGAACTTCTCCTACGGGGTTCACATAGCCCGATCTACATTCCGGGAGAGTTTCAAGGCATTTGGAGGCTTTCCTTGTCAGGGTCGAATCACCTAGGGTTGCAGGCATCAAGGAGGGCGCAACTTTAGCAAAAGATTCAGAAATTGGAGGAGTTTGCCTTGGAAGTTCAGCTTGAGTTTTCAGGAGGGGAATTCCATCATCCCAATCTATCACCTTGCCAAGTTTGGACTCATTTGGAGTCTTTCTTCAGTGGGATCGATTTATTGAGGGTTTCAGTCTTCTATGGGAGCGTGGCATTCTTCAGCTGGAGGGTTTTGATCTTCACTTCTTATTCAGCCTTCGGAGGCTCATTTTGTATCGGCAGAGCATTTTGTAGCAGCTCATATCTATTGTCTTCCAAGCCATCTGATGATTATTTCAGATCGGCTATCTATTGTATTAGCTCCATATTGCTCATAATAAAAGGTCAGATCTTGCTTGTGCTTTTATATCTTGAATGAATGTGATCTTCATGTGTTGAATGAATCTTATGTGAATGCACTGAATAACTGGATAACTCAAAAAACACCTGCACAACAACAAATCAGTGGTAGTTAGTGATCCAAGCGAAAAATTTGGCTTGGGATCATTACAGCGTCTATTGCCTGGTTTCTCGTCAAATTCCGACGGAGAAATCATCTTGCACGCATTGCTCAGCCATTGAGGGTGCGACAGTTGGGGAGGACGCATTTGGGATTCCCGAGAAATCATTAGGACAGATCCAGGGAAATCCTTCCGACCAATTTCAAAGGAGCCTAGGGCACTCGGTTTGAGACCCTTATCATCTGATTCCGACGGAGGAATCACTAAGGCACAGTTTCCACAGCAGTGGGGGCGCATTTCCCCAGGGGGATCCATCCGGGTCCAGACACATTAGCTGGGGGGCAATTGTCAAGTTGTCACTCACCAAGACTATGTGAGAGGGCAACACACACTATTTGGGATAGTTTCCATTCAAATCCGAGGTGTGTAGCCACCAGGGCGCACAATCCAGTTTCGTGTGAGTTGTCGTAGCGGGCAGCAAATCATCCAGCTCACATCCTATCCAGCAGCAGTCTTCTATCATCCGGGTATCATCTTTCTAGTTTACTTCTTTATTGTATTCCGGCTAAGATCCACTTAGATCTGATCTAGACGAGTGATTCTCTATTTTCAACCGCATTCGGCATTGTAAGCAACAGAAAACTCATAATATATGATTTACAGTCTTTTGTGTCATTCTCTATCTGTATGCTTATTCATATGTTGTAAACAACTTATTTATCTACACACACATGCGAAAAACACCAAGCATGTTACAACCCACAGCTTAAACGCATCCAGAAACCCCCAGTGTATCGGATCAAACAGTAGACACAGCATATTAGCAGCTTTTACTCGACTAGCCGTATCTGGGATATTACATCGGTATCAGAGCTTTAGTCCTGCCAGCCTGTGACTAAAGACGATGAGTTCAGTAGGTGAACCAGAGCGTTGTGAGCACGTAGGTGACGAGTACGTCACTTACAACAGATGCAGGGAGAGGAGACCTAGACCAGATTTTTTGTCTTTTCCTCCCAGTTCAAAGGAAGAAGAAGAGGCACACAGGGAAGCAGAGAGAAGGGCAGAGCGTGAGGCAGAGACGATGATGGGAGGAGATTATGAGAGGCCAGAGGGCAGTGGCAAGGCACCCATGGACCCAGATGAAACTTTCATGCAGGTTATCAGCAATCTGGTGGTTAGTCGGCGAGCCATGACTCAGTCCTTGGCACAGATGGCTAATAGATTGGATATAGTGAGCACATTGGGCACACAAGCCCCACATGCAGCGCAGGGGAACTCAGGGGTAGGCAGTAGACCCCAATCACCTACTCGCACATACACTTCTTCGAGTAGGATTCCTAGGCCATTGTTCCCCAGTTTCCAAAGGGCACCCCTAGCACCAGCACAACAACTGATAGCACAGAGGCAGCCCACTCAGGCAGAGGACATTGCAGGGTACAGGAGGGAGTACACAGCATTGGGCCGTGACTTCCATCAGGACATGACCCTGGTCGAGTACTGTGAACTCAAACTCAAGAACCGCCCCAGAGAGCCTCAGAGAGGAGGACAGCAGCAGCAGCAGGAGCATAACATGGATTTCATCCAAAAAGTTGGTAAACTCACCATACCTTCTTTTGACAGATCATCCAAATGCACTACCAGAGCTTAGGTACAAAAGCTAGACATGTACTACAAGCTCAACTAGATGACCGAGACAGAGGCTATCAGTTTTGCTACCCTACACTTGGAGGGTAAGGCACACGAGTGGTGGCATCATGGACTGGTGACGTTGGGTCACAGTCACATCACATCCTACAGGGAGTTCACAAAGAGACTCATGGACAAGTTTGACAGGAGGGATCGAGAGATCCAGTTCAGGAATCTAGCTCAGTCGAGACAAACTGGCACAGCAAAGGCATTCATCACAGAGTTTCAACGGGTAGCAGTGGCAGTGACAGATATCTCAAAGCCCAGGTTGATTATGTTGTTCATAGAGGGGCTCACAGAACCCTTGAGAGGATGGGTGAAGGCATAAATGCCTCACACCTTGCAGGATGCCATCTTACGCATTCAAGATTTGGCAGACTCAACGTCGAAGACTAAACCCTTTTCCAAACCCTTCGTACCACAGAGGGAACGAGATAGGAAGCCATTCCAAAGAGAGTGGAAGGGAAAGGAGAAGCTAGATGATGAGATGAGGCGAGAGCTTATGAGGAAGAAGCTTTGCTTCACCTGCAAGGACCCTTGGGTCCCAGGCCACAGGTGCATGGGCAAGGGAGAGATTCATTATATCGAGGTGGCAGCAGACAGTGTGGATAGTGAGGAGCAGGATAGTGGATCCACTAGCTCAAAGGAGTAGCCATCACTGGCAGAGGAGTAGCCTCCCCGGAGACCACCGACACTGGCAAGAACCCCACCAACGGTAGTGCCACTGCCTCTTGAGAAGGCTAACAAACGAAAACCAGCAAAGGGAGGAGTCATAGCGACCCTTTCTGGTGTTCCCAGGGATGACACCCTCTGGATCAGAGGGACTATTCAGGGACAGCGGGCAATCGCCCTGATAGATGGTGGGGCCACCCACAACTTCATTGATACTTCATTGGTGTCAAGGCAGGCACTTCAGACAGAGGAGTTTGAGAGGTTTGACGTTGCATTAGCAGATGGCCACACAGTGGAGTGTCTAGACTCTAGACAGAGTCCCGAACTTGGAGATTAAGCTGGGTAACTACACCGTGAGAGACACCTTTTATGTAGTTGACCTATCTGACACAGACGTGGTGTTGGGAGTCCAGTGGTTAATCACCTTGGGCAAGATCACCACCAACTACCAAACCCTGGAGATGGGGTTCAAAGACTGTGAAGGAAGAGGATTGTACTGAGGGGCATGTCGACAGTGGCACCCAGGACAGTTTCTGCCAAGAGGATGGAGAGGATCTTCAGGCATGGGGAGGTAGTGTATGCTGCAGAGTACTTGATTACTACACAGAGGGATTCAGATGGTTAGCAACAATATCAGACATAGATCAAGACCTTGTTGGGACGGCATCAACAGGTTTTTGGTTCGATTCCACTAGGGAGACCACTTGACAGGGGGTTTGACTCTTGAGCACACAATTGAGTTGGAGCAGGGGGCTAAACCCATGATCACAGCACCCTATCGTCATCCTCAGAGGTTCAAGGATGAGATAGAGAAAGCAATTAAGGAATTGCTAGCGATAGGACACACAAGACCTAGCAACAATCCATTCGCTTCTTCAATTGTCTTAGTTCTGAAGAAGGATGGTACCATGAGGATGTGCATCGACCACTGATCCTTGAACAAGAAAACCATCAAGAACCAGTATCATATCCCTCGCATCAATGAGTTGATAGATGAACTGCATGGAGCAGTTTTCTTCTTGAAGATTGATCTATGCTCTGGATATCATCAGATCAGCATCCGAGAGCGGGACATAGAGAAGATGGCATTCCGATGCCACTTCGGTTATTTTGAGTTCTTGGTTATGCCATTTGGGCTAACCAATCCACCGGCTACATTTCAGTCTTGCATGAACTACATATTTAGGGATCAGTTGAGGAAATTAGTCTTGGTATTCTTCGACAACATCTTGGTTTACAGCAAGACATGGCAGGAACATTTGAGGCACTCAACATCATGGAGGCACAGTCACTATACGCCAAAGAATCCAAGTGTGAATTTAGTATGATAGAACTACTTTACTTGGGCCACATTATCAGTGCGCAGGGGATACAGGTGCACCAGAAGAAGATCAAGGCCATTCTGGATCGGCCAACGCCCAGAATTGTGACAGAGTTGAGGAGCTTCTTCGGGATATGCAACTATTATAGGCGATTTGTCAGGGGTTTTTCTTAGCTTGGAGCACCACTTACAGATCTCACCAGACAGGGGGCCTTCATCTGGACCAATGAGTCACAGAAATCCTTTGATCACATGAAGGAATTCATGGGCACATGCCCAGTGTTACCATTACCAGACTTCACTTTGTCGTTTGTATTAGAGTGTGATGCATCTGGCGAGGGCATCGAGGCAGTTTTGATGCAGAGAGGACACCCCATTGTGTTTGAGAGAAGGAAGCTCAGTCAGACCAAGAGGTTGTACTCTATTTATGACAAGGAAATGCTAGCGATCATGCATGCCTTGACCAAGTTCAGACAATATTCGATGGGTAGCAAGTTCGTAGTCAAAACAGATCATAACAGCTTAAAGTATTTCCTTGAGCAGAAGGATCTCAGTGAACGCCAACAGAAATGGGTGACGAAGGTGCAAGCCTTCGATTTCAACATAAAGTATGTCAAGGGGAAGAAGAACATTGTGGTCGATGCACAGTCTAGGAGGCCCGTGGCATGTTCTTGGATGGAGGTTTCAGCTGACTGGAAATCCCATTTATTGGTGGAATATTCCAAGAACAAGTTCGCTTGTGAGGTTTTGGATGGGCAGGTTCAGGATGACAGGTACAGGGTCATTGACAACGTCATATTCTACAAGGACAGAGTCTACCTAGTGCCAGGTTCAGGGCTCAAGAATAAGATCTTAGCAGCAGTTCATGATTCGCCACTGGCAAGCCATCCGAGGTTTTTCAAAACCTACAGGCAGATCAGAGAGAGGTTCTCATGGAAGGGCCTCAAGCAGGATGTTATGAGGTACATCAGTGAGTCTGTGACTTGTCAGCAGAACAAGTCAGAGCATACACTTCTAGCAAGACTACTTCAGTCGCTTCCCATTCCAGAGCAGAAATGGGAGAGCATATCCATGGACTTCATCACAGGCCTACCCAAGGTTCAGGGTAAGGACTGCATCTATGTGTTAGTCGGCAGATTGACCAAGTTTGCTCACTTCTACGCCATACCAACATATTACAGCACAGTTCAGGGGGCCGAGTTATTCTTCAGGGAAGTCTTCAGACTCCATGGGTTACCGAGGAACATCGTCCGTGACAGGGACAGTCAATTTATTGGTACATTCTGGAGGGAGTTGTTCATATTGGTGGAGACAAAGTTGACACCCAGCACCAGCTATCACCCTCAGACAGATGGGCAGACCGAGATAGTCAACAAGTGGGTTGAGGGGTTTTTGAAAAACTATGTGAGTGGACAGCAGAGAACATGGGTCAGGTGGCCACATCTAGGAGAGCATTGCTACAACACCACCTTCCACATGTCCATTGGCATGACACTCTTTCGAGCATTATATGGTTATGATGCTCCCACTTTGATAGACATGGTTTTCGGGGAGAGTAGAGCTCCCAAAGCCAAGGATTGGATTACCGAGAGTCAAAAAATTCTCAAATTACTGAAAGAGAAACTACAGATAACGCAGAATCGACAGAAGTTGAATGCAGATAGGCACAGGATAGATCACAACTTCAAGGTTGGGGATTTGGTATTCCTAAGACTCCAACCCTACAGACAATCATCTTTGAAGAACAGTGGGGCCGAGAAGCTCAAACCTAGATTTTATGGACCTTACAAGATCAGGCATAGGGTAGGCGAGGTTGCTTATGAGCTAGAGCTTCCAAAAGGGAGCCAGATTCATAACGTGTTCCAAATTTCTTGCCTCAAGAAGGTCGTGGGACAATTCATCAGCACATTAGAGAAGCTTCCCCCATTGCATGAGGGACAGTTGGAGTTGGTTCCGGAGGAGGTACTGGAGTTCCGAGAGCAGAAACTGAGCAGGGTCATCAGAGAGTGTCTGATCATATGGAGAGGGCTTCTAGTAGAGGATGTTACTTGGGAGAGCGAGGAGGTGTTACAGCACCCTGGATTGGTATTGCTTGAGGACAAGCAATCTCGGGAAGGGAGGACTGTAATGTCCCTTTCCAAGTAGGAGCTCTAGAGAGGAGGCTTAGTAGTCTAAACAACCCTGTTAGACTATAGCTAGGGTCGTACATGGGTAAACAAGGTTACTAGAGGTCACTTCACCCAAGGGTGTTATAATTCGAAAGTGACATTGAGCTAAAAGTGACTAAAAGCGCTTTTAAGCCAAAGTGAGCTAAAAATAGGTCAACAGTGAATTAGGGTTTCGGGCAACTATAAGAAAAGGTAAAGCGACCTAATTCATCGTTATGAAGAATTTGACTTGACAGTTGAGGAGAGAGGCGCATCTCAGGAAAGAGCTTTGTGGATTACAGGAGCAAGACACCTAGAGGCTAATTTTGGTGTTGAGAGACACACCCTAGTCACCAGGAAGATCATCCAGATCTTCCATCATGCTTCGACAACAGTTATCCAGTGCGCAGCAGTGAAGGCGCATTTGTCCAGGTAGAGGGCATAGCTACTAAGCATCAGATTGATTTGACTTGTCCCAGTCAGGGAGGATCCAGTGATTCCCCTCCAACCCAGTTAAGGAGGGTAAGACGCTTCTATTGCCTGGTTTCTCATCAGATTCCGACAGAGAAATCATCTTGGGTGCATTTCTCAACAATTGAGGGTGCGATAGTTGGAGAGGACGCATTTTTTTTTCCCGAGAGATCATCAGGTCAGATCCAGGGAAATCCTTCCAACCCATTTCAGAGGAGCCTAGGGCGCTCAGTTTGAGACCCTTATCAGCCGATTACGACGGAGGAATCACTAAGGCGTAGTTTCCAGTAGCATTAGGGGCACATTTCCCCAGAAGGATCCATCTGGGTCTAGACACATCAGCAGAGGGTCGATTGCCAGGCTGTCAGTCACCAAGACTGTGTGAGAGGGCAAGACGCACTGTTTGGGACAGTTTCCAGTCAGATCCGAGGTGTGTAGCCACCAGGGCGCATAATCCAGTTCCGTGTGAGTTGTCGTGTGAGTTGTCGTAGCGCACAGCAGATCATCTAGCTCACATCCTATCCAGCAGCAGTCTTCTATCATCCTAGTATCATCTTTCTAGTTTACTTCTTTATTGTATTCTGGCTAAGATCCACTTAGATCTGATCTAGCCGAGTGATTCTCTATTTTCAGTCGCATATGGCATTGTAACCAGCAGAAAACTCATAATATATGATTTACAGTCTTTTGTGTCATTCTCTATCTGTATGCTTATTCATATGTTGTAAACAACTTATTTATTTACACACACATGCGAAAAACACCAAGCATGTTAAAACCCGCAGCTTAAACGCAACCAGAAACCCCCAATGTATCAGATCAGATAGTAGACATAGCAGATTAGCAGCTTTTCCTAGACTAGCTAGATCTGGGATATTACAAAGCTCATCACATCCAGCCAACAAAGTCTTTGGGAGATGGTAAGCCAGTGTCACCATGAGGTATAATAGTTCTTTCATATAGATATATGTGCTTAATATACTAGGCATGTGAATGAGGATCATTGGTTGAAGTTCGATAATGGATCATAAGCTCAAGAAGTTATGTTTGTTTCCTTGTTTCACCTTAGTGGTCAGCATTTGTACCCTAGTCCCATGTTGTCACCCCCAAGGAAAAGGAGTACTACTGAAGATCTCTCACAAGGTAACGTTCTGTTTCCCCACCATACTTAACACTTACCATCCTGGAGCCTATTACAGTGTACTAAACTTCGATAATGGGTCATGATTCATTCTCTCATGAGAAGAGGGGCTAAAGGCCCAGAGGTTGATTGTAGCAACTAGTAAAAAAATAATGAAGAAAGAATGATGCTAAAGAAAGAAAGAGATAATAGAAAGGACTCCCAAAAGCCACTCCATACTTGAGCTCTACCCTTTCTGCGTTCGCCCCAATCCCAAAGCAATGATGCTAAATCTTGAAACCTTATAAAGGGGACTTGCAAATATAATAAGCAGACAATAAAAAGGCAGATTAAGGGGTTAGAAAAACATAGCGCCTAGAAAGTGGTAACTCGAGCAAGCGCACCCTCCACAAAGACGCTCATAGAAATGGATTAAATGACACCATAAGCCATGAAGTAAGCCCAACACGTTTCACTTGACACTTACTCTAGAAGGGTTCTTTTCTTTCCTGCTTCCCCTGGGACATATCCTCTACCTGGGTCTTTTATTTCCTTTCTTGGTTGGCACACCTAATAGGGTCTGATGATGGTCCTCCTATATTCAAACTTGCCAACTTACATAAAGTCTTGAGAAAATGTGAAATTTGAAGGGAATACTTGATGTGAACTATTTATATGGCTTATATCTTAAGTAACAGCTTACTTTCTATGATCTAAGGGCTTTTATACCTTGTGAACATTGGTTTTACTTGATTCCATGCTTTGATTTCATTTGGATGCACCTAACATGGTTCTTGAAGGACATCCCATGATTTCACCTAGAACGTTGTGCCTTTATTGCAGTATATTGCACGTGTGATGAAGAGTGTTGAGTCATTTGATGGCTTGACACATTCAGATACAGGCTCTCACATCTTCTGGACCTTGGACGATGGACAAATGGGCTTGTATTTGTTAGACATGATCATGGTGGCACACAGATGGGAAAAAATCCCACACCCTAGGCACTACTCCCCAAAGATTGTTATGCATTGGATGGAGGATGTTGCACTGGTAGATGGTTGGATGACATGCACAGATGACATACACCCTCCTGCACCTTGGACGCCATCCTTTACACCATGGACACTGGACCGTTTTTATGATGATGTCATGCTAGGGTTTGATGGAGATGTTAGGGTTTGCTACCACTTGGACACCACATGATGACTTGAGATGTGATAGGGCACTTTATGATGGTCTTTCGCTTGCTTGCAGTCATTGATGATGACATGTGGGCTTTGGAGGCCTTCTCAACATCTTTGAGGGCTTGATGTCACCACATGTGTGACCATATTCTGTATTATTTTCATGTTTTACCATTGTAGAGGTTGTTTTGAGGGGTCGGCCCCATTTCTAGCATGGATTGTTGACATTTTACTCAAATTATGTGGACAAATGTGCTTAGTTACCTCAGAAAAATAGAGGAAGCACTTATCTCATTTTTTCATCATCACTTCTCCTCACACAAGTGGGAAAGCTAATCTAGAAAAGTTCGCTCTATGCTTCCTTTGTCTCTTGGAGTCTATGTGCACCTCTTGGAGTGACTTTGGATGGATGTTTTGTTGAAAATATTGTTGTCATTGATGTCAAAGGATGGGGGAGACTACATATGTCCGAGATAAAGATTGCAAAATGGAGATTGTTGAAAATATTGTTTTTGGATTTTTGATGCTCAGTTTGGATACCCTATCTTTCAAGGCCTTTTTACTTTGAAGACCTAGCTCAAATGGGAGCATAGGATATATGGTTGAAAAGTTTATTCTGAGACCTTTCCAACAGTATATGGCACTCCCTCTAACTCCATAGGAATGAGGAGATATGAAAGATTTTTTCATGTCATCCCAGCCATAAAGTGTAGGTCGGCCCAACCAGTTTTACAAGTCGGCCCCATAAGTGAACGCAGAAACACTATAAATATAGAATAAATGTGCGCATTTTAAGTGTATCCAAGCAAGAAGAGTAAGTACATGTGTGCAGAAGAGATTTGAGGTGCGCAAAAGGAGTTGGGGAATATTATTGGGGTCTAAAGGTGCGCAAGAGAAGTTTTCTTGGAGTTTTAAGGGTGCGCTATGAAGGACTAAGGTCTATGATGCTGCAAAGTGTGTCGTTTTGATGTTGTGATGCGGCAGTCTGGAATTATATTCTAGGAATGACATTATGAGTTTCGCTAGGGCATGAAGGCTAAATTTGACTAGGGTTTGAAGCTATGTCTCGGGTATGAAGCAAGGAAAGGCGTTGGAGCATGAAAGTTAAGGGTATGATGATGTTGTGAAATGCATGAGGTATGAAGCAAGTTGGTGAAATCAAAAGTAATCTGTGTATGAAAATCTTAGATTGGTACCTGTACGGGTATTACTAAGTTGGTGCTCAACTGAGGAGATTGGTGTCTCCAGTAGGTTGGTGCCTACATGATATCTTGTTGAGTTGGTGCTCAACTAAGGAGATTGGTGTCTCCAGTAGGTTGGTGCCTACACAATATCTTGTTGAGTTGGTGCTCCACTGAAGAGATTGGTGTCTCTAGTAGGTCGGTGCCTACAGATATTTATAAAGATAAGTTTTTGTGGTTTTCTCCCACAAGGGATACATTAAACTGTGTATTGTGATTTGAATTTACATGCATTTATGATTTATTGTTTCAAAGTTAATGAATGATTGATGAATGCCCATTTAAAATAAAAAGTATCTTATACTAATTCACCCCCCCCCCTCTCAGTATAAGCATAAGTCCAACATGCTTTCTCCTGTTGAAGGTGATTCTTCATGGATTAGGGTTTCCTCATGCTAGTGTGCCCTGTTTCTAAGTGTTTACATTGATTGCATGTGGTACTTATTGGTCTATATTGGTAATTTACTCTATTAGAGTGGTAATTTTGCATGTTATCTTGATATTTCTGAAATTTTGAAACCCTAAGTGGAAGGATTAAGAGTGGTTATCCCCTTCCCTTGTAGTTTTCACCTTAACTTGTTGAATCATTTAAGATTCTCTCTAAGGGTTAGGAGTGGCTATCCCCTTAGGATTTATCTTAGCTAGGGTTTGGAACCAGGGGTTAGGAGTGGCTATCCCTTTAGGGTTTATCTTAGCTAGGGTTTGGAACCAGGGGTTAGGAGTGGTTATCCCCCTAGATTCAAGACCTAGTTTAATTCAGCTTTCTTAGCTAGACGCACCAAAGAAAGTGGGACGGCACCTAGCGCTTATGAGTGGATAAACCTTAGGAGTTTTCCTTTCAGGTTTGACTTGGTTCTATAAGGGGATAGCTCAAAGTCTCAAACCTTCACCTTCTCTCTTGCCTGGCCTCCTTGAATGCCTTGTCTTGACTACATTTTCCCTAAGAAAAGAAAAACAGCACTAGTCTAGTTGATTGCAAGTGATGGTTGAAACCCTAGTTTAAATTAAGCACACAGTCTCTCAAAACACTTTATTAAGTTGCATTTATGACATCATTGGCAAGTTGATTCTACTCTAACATTTTGCAAAATAATTTGTTTACTTGTTGCTGTCATAAATTGTTTGCTACCGCCATTAGGGCTGCAGATTGTTGCTGCAAATTTACTTAATATTGTGGCAAAACTTGCCCAGAAAATTGTTTTAGCAATTGGATATTGTTTCCCTTGTTTCAAGTTAAATTTAGAGAGTCAATTGCTAATTTTCTGAGTTGTATTTCTTGTTGCTGTTATAAATCTTTCATTGCTGATATAAACTGGTTGACTGCTGCAAATTTATAACAGCAATAGGTTTCACTTGTCATCCAGTGTCTAAAGGTGATTATTATGCTATATAACTTGGTAATTGATGATTTTATGCATTGAAGAGTTTGTTGTCTCGTACAGGTTTCCCAATTACCTTGTTCAAACCAATTTGTCCCTTCACCTTTCCTAGACCTAGCTTGACCATCTAAGGGACCAAGATAGGGGGCTATAGGCTTGGCTAATCTTGTTAATTGATCCCTTGAAGTCACTAGGGAAGCCTCCCTTGTGTTGGACTTCTTTCCTTCACTAAAACGAGAGAAATATCTACTAAGCTGACAGTGGTAGATATTTCCAATTGTTACACGAGATTGGGATCTTGTGGAGGGCTTTGCACAAGTACAAATCCCGTGATAACAGGTCTTCTTTTGAGAGACTTTGTGGACAAAGAACCATCAGCTTTCTTGGAAACTAATACGTCCAAAAAAGGAAGGTGCTAGCCGCCTTCTTCTTCTAATGTGAATTTTATGTGCTCTGGTTGTGACTTTAGATGCTCTAAGAATCCTTTCAGACTTTCCATTCCATCTGAATTTTGTAAAAGTATAATCCACATATCTCTTCCATCCCTTGGGTTTGAGGGCCAATCTTTTGAACTTCTACATGTAAAGTTTGGATGCAACTGGGGAAAATGGGGAACCCATTGCAATCCCATTTGTTTCCTCATATATGACCCTGCGGAAGCTAAAGTATATTATAAGTAGATCCTTGCCAAAGACATAGTTTTTTGTTTTGTGATTCCCCCAATAATATCAATGGCTTTATCTACTAGAACATTTGTAAATATTAACTTTGCATCAAGGTATATGTCCCATTGTTTGTTCAACTACTAAT
>ML823135.1:127882-140658 GCA_009831015.1 Picea engelmannii
CTCTTGCGAAAGAACAATGTGCTCATTCCTTACCATACCATACTGATCGGACTTGTTGATCATTTGGGAAACTTGTTGAATTCACTTGGCTCACTAGTGTGCCTTGAAAATCACCCATACTAAAAAATGACACAATCACATTCACTCAAAATCGGGTCAAAACAGGGCCAAACTAACAAGACTTCCAAAAATTGAGTCACACGCAATGATCAAAATCAGTTGAAATTGGTGAAATTCGCTACTGGTTTTGTTCCTATTTGTTTCAGGTTATGTAATATGCAGTTTATATTTGTGGTAAATAATGATTATTGGAACATACTGATATTTTAAAACTAACAGCAGATAAGAGTATTTTATGAAAACATTCTTAGAGAGAACAATATTTAAGTACATCAACAACAAAATTATTTAAGGAACAAAATTTATTATATAATTGCAAACTATCTAGCATTAGTTTTTAGATTATTAGCCTTCATGGCTTCGGCTTATATAATATAAACTATCATTTTTTTTCAAAGGAAAAAATGTTTATTCATATTTGTCAACAGAGAACATTATATCTGCAAAAAGTGCATTGAGATATAGCCTCCAAGTTTTGCTATGACCCGCATGGGGTATCCAGTGCTATTTGTTGGATTTACCCCATACTGAAAGGCCAAAAGACAAAACCAGAAAATCTAAATTGAATCAAATTACAACATCAGAAGGAACTAAGTCCTGTCTTTCACAAGTCCATTAAAGACAGCCCTAGAGAGTTTAATGCATGAATGATATGACTACCTCAAGACTCGATCAAAACCTGTCCTCAACAGCAAGGGGAGAATGAACTCCCACCAATCCTATGTCATCCAAAAACAAACTGCGCATAGATTCTCACAATGGAGAAAACTTCTGCAGGATTCAAGATTGTAAGCACCTACCCCTAGCCCCCTAGGTTCTGGAGTTAGGTGGCAAAAAATTGAGAGGCACATACCTTACCTTTTTACCTTTTGACGAAGATCTACCAAGATTGTTGTTGATACCCTGCTTGATGGGATCGCTCAAAACCTTTGACATAGAAGGCAATAAAACTTCAAATTTTGGAGCCGAAAAAGATCCATGCTTCCAAATGGGAACTGTCCACGAGATCACCCTGTGAAGAGGGAGTAACCAACCCATCTGATTGTGGCATCTTTAAGGAGATCTGACAACCAAATTCCGCATTGGGTGCGATATCCTCCCTCCCTTGGAGTATGACATAATTGACCCATCTAGGGTTGTTGAATGGGAGTGTCAAAACACCTCAAAGGAGGATGAATCATTGTCTAGGCCATCGCACACCTTTACCTCTACTAGACAAGGGCCCGAGGGCTTCATGGAATGATCCCCAATCTCAAGAAGTGTTCTTCATCCTGTGCCTCCCAATGAGGTGGAGTAATGACAGACATACCCACATCTCTCCTCCATTGCCACTATTAGGAGGGCTTGTAGATTTTGCCAGAAAATAATGGATGTTTGCTATGCATTGCGATAGCTTTCCAAGGCAATCCACAAGAGGAAAGTCTACCCTAGTGATAAGCAAATCAACTTGAGCACTATCCGATCGGGCTAGGGATTGATTGGTCGTCAACTACTCAATAATAGAACCTAATAATAGAACTTGTTATCCCCTATCCTAGGGATAACTAAGGAGATTATATCTCGAGGCCCACAGGTCCTAGACATGGAGTACCTAGAGTCATATGACTTGAGATTGGCCCTAGAGAGCCCATCTTTTCTTCAGCGCCTCCTATCTATTAGCAGCAGCAACATCCATCCCATCAGCCTGATTCTGAAGTAGCAGTGGGTCTTGCTCCATGAGGTAATGAGTCTGGGTATCATGGTATGTGTCACTCTGATTTTCGAAGCATTTGAATATGTGCACTGAACTCTCTCTTGTTTCATGATGTTTGCTTGGAAATTATGCTCTTTAACTTGTCCATACTTGGGGGGGGATGACAGAGTGCCCTAGTAAGTTGGTT
This sequence comes from Picea engelmannii, assembly GCA_009831015.1. NCBI lineage: Eukaryota > Viridiplantae > Streptophyta > Pinopsida > Pinales > Pinaceae > Picea > Picea engelmannii. The sequence goes on from ML823135.1 coordinate 129,883, forward strand.
CCCTTAGGGATGAGTTTCCACTGGGTGGGTCTATGAAAGATCATCGTCCATTCCTTCCATACTTGCCACTTTTCATCATTGTCCCTCTCATCTTTCTCCTACCTTGGCTCGGGCATTAGGTTTGCCAAGCTAGTAAGGGTTCTACCTTGCCTTGTGGGAAGAAGGGGCTAAAGGCCAAGAGGGTAAAATAGCTGGAAAAAGTTAAAATCCAAAATGAAACCTTGAGATGATTCGCCCAGGGATCCCCGAGAAAGCAATAAATGGCTTCTCAGCAAGAAAAGGGGACTCGTAAAATAAAATAAAACTCAAGATCTAGTTGGTGGATAGGAGGTCTCGTCATGAGCCATCCTATTAGGTCCATGGGCATGTAGTGGTATGCCACTGCCGTCCATCTGGTCACCAAACCAAGGTAGTGGCTCTTGGTGGCATAGCCAAGAGAAAGGGGGACTCATCACGAGCCAACCTTCTCATTTCCATGAAGTACTTGTGGGTAACGTTGTCACCACTGGTCACCATGCCAGGACAATGTCCTCCAGCTATTCTCTTGAAAAGAAAAAGCAATAAGACAAAGAATAAAAGGCATTGAATGGGATAGGAAACATTGGCATCCATGACAAGGTGCAGCTCGCCCTCTATAGAGGCACCCATAGGTAAGACCTACATTTCCCTGTTATCACTACACCCCTTTGCCCAAACATTCCCTACACCATCTCATATATCTACATGACCTAGATTGGTCTTCACCTGAGAAACACCCCACCCCAAACTTGAGGAGGGTTAGCCCAATAGGACATCCTGAGACCCTCTCCAAACCTGGCTTGTTAAACTGCATAACGTCTTTGAGCATTTGTCTGGGTAAAGGAGGGTTTGATGCACATGTTTGGGTAATTTGGTTATTAGATGTGATTGACATTTCTATGATCCCTGTGACTTATGAGCCCATGGAGGGAGTACTTGTTGTTGCTGCAAGACCATGCCCGATGGGCAGGTACATATGGGCAAATGATTAGTTCGGACCTACATGGGGCTAAAAGCCCACCAGATGGATGTTGTGACCCCAGCCAGGGGTAGAGAGAGACCAGGGGCTTGCACCGAAGAAAAGGAAGGGCATTCCACCAGAGACACTTTGGCAGACCTGGACCTAAGGGGATCTTGCTCTCCCCACTGAACGTTGGCCTTGTGAGGCCCATGACATCACCCTTGTGACCCTAGATGTCACCCAGCATCAGATGGACAAGATGAAGGCAGTTGTGTGCCAAGTGGCACATGTGGCATCATCCGGAGGCCCTGGAAGGCCTAACATTTTTCTCATGGAGCCTGACGTCCCACCTATGAGGCCCAACGTCACCCTAGGAGGGCATGATGTCACCTCTACTGCACTTTTTAGGGTTTAATTCTTTAAATTTATGTAAAAACTAAATTTTTGATGTAATCTAGCCATGCCAGCCTTTTCTGACCTAAATTTAATTAAAGGTCATTGATATTGTATAAATAGAGAGATAAAACTCTCATTTTTTCAACATCTTTCACTCACACAAGTGTGAGGTCTGAAATTCAGCCCTCTTTAAGGGTACTTGGCTGAAATTAAGTGGTGCGCAACTTCTTGGAGAGGCTATTCTTGGTGTATTTTGGCATTTTCATGGTCGAAAGTCTTCAACTAAGGTTTTTTATGCTAGATTATTCTTGATGAAGTAAGTAATCTGCAATTCTTCATTTATTTTGAATGGATATGGTAAATTTGCTTGTTCATTTCTAAGATTATGAAATTGATAGTTTGAAACCCTAGGGGAGAAGCACATGTTATTGTCCTTTTCCTTATAATTTTCCACCTACTTGATTTTGCTAGAAAACATCTCTTTTGAAGAATACACTAGAGCCCTACCTTTCTAGCACTCTAGTAGCATTGCTTCATTAGCTTCATATATTTTATTTCAAGCTTGATCTAAGGAAGAAGGAAATCGCTAGGACCTAGGGTTACCTAATTTTTAGCATTTTTTCCTTCTAGGGTTTTAGATATTGAGGCCTTAGGTTACTAACACCCCAATCATCTTACTCATCCCTTTAGATCACCTATTATCATTTGCATTTTTCTCTAAGAATTGTCGCTGCTAACTTTGACTCCATTACCTTAAAAGGCACTTGTTCACTCCTTGCAAGTGATTGATTGACCAAAACAACTCTTAAACCATCTTCCCTAAGTTACTAACTCTTTCTAACTCTAGATTAGAGTAACTCACTAAGTAATTTGCTGCTGTTGCAAAAGATTGCTACAGCCATCTATAACAGCAGCAAATTCATCCTAAAAGCAAGATTAAAAGCTGATTATACATTGCCATTTTTGCTTTTGACAACTACTATCATTCTGTCAATTTTAGGCTATTATTTCTTGTCATTCTTGAAGCATTATTGAGGCATAATTGTGTAGATGTTGCTAAATATACATTGCTGTTATAAATATTTATATTGCTTCAGTTTTACATCAGCTTGCTTATCTTTCAAGAATTCATGGTTTTATGAAGCACTGACATCATATGGTACTTGCAAATAACGTTTCTTTTTGTTGTCTTGTTCTGGGAAGGTACACTTAAATCATCTTTTGCTTCATCTCAATAAAACGTTGGAACTTCTAATCTGAGTGACATGTGAGAGGGATAAGACTTTCTCATAACTTTAACCTTAGCCTTCTCAAAACCCCCCAGGTCACTGGGGACGTCTCCCCTGGGGTACTATTCCTAAATAGAAAGAGGTGTCCTATTAAGGTGACAGTGATAATACATCCTCCTTGTTACACCAATTTAGTATCCACTTTCCTTTGGCTTTGGGAAAATACAAATTGTGCGATAACATTTTGGCACCGTTGTCGGGGAACACTGAGCCAATTTTCCTCAAAGACGACACTTTTAGGTAAGCCTTTCCTCAAAAGCCTTTATCTTACAAAGCTTATCTGGCGACTCCATAAAGCTCAGGGAGGTATACCAACCCTCCCAAGTCCTTTAGAAGAAAACCTCCCCGAAACTCTCACATAGTAAAATCATTATTTGGAGGCAATCTTCCTTTAAACACAATGTCCACCGCAGGAACTCAGACTGTTAATCCAAATCAAGCTAATAGCCAAAAACAATGGTCATCCAAGCTCTTCAAACCGTTAGGCATGACAAACATACCAGGATACCCTAGGCAAATGCTCCCTAAGTATGAGAAATGGTTGCCTAAATTCACCGGTAATGATGTAGTCAGTGTCGAGGATCATATGAGCAACTTTTGGGCCTTCTTTCAGCTTCATCCCATCAGTGATGATGCTGAAGACTTAGCTATGAAATTGTTCTCTGCTACCCTCCATGATGGCGTTAGACGATGGTACAATGGTCTCCCTGACGCTAGTATTAAAACCATGGATAAATTGGAGGAAATATTCCTCAAACGATGGAGTGTCAAGGAAGACCCCAACATGTTCTTGATAAGGCTGAATAACCTCACAAAACAAGAGAATGAAATTGTTAGAGAATTTCATGATAAATTTAAAACTTAATGCAAAAGATCCCAGTGAGCCATCATCCTTCAGATAGTTTCCTTCTCTTTCTTTACACCAAAGCCTTTACAGGACAAATGGGCTATCTCCTTAGAGATAAAGCCCCTAAAACAATCCAAGAAGCCCAAAAGGTAGCTACAAGGATTGAAGACAATCTATCGTCATCTAGAGTTGATCCTTTCTCTACCCCAAGAGTCAAAATGGATGCTAAACCTAAGATAGTCCATAATGCTGAACCTACCTCAGATATTAGCGCTAGCTTAGCAAAGCTACAGTTGACTATAGATGGCATGGTAAAAACCCAAGAATTAATGATGAGAAGGATTGCCAACTTAGAAGAGCTCAACAACAAGCTCCTAGGGTTCCTTACAGAGGGAAATTCCAGAAAGGAACTCAAGTTTTTCAACCCAAAAATGATCAAGAAGTTCCTAATACTCTAGCCCCCGCAAACATGGTAGATGAAAACCCTTGGTTCTTACAGTGCAGAGACTCACATTGTAATCATGAGTGTCCCCTGAACAATGGTGAACATAACCAAGTAAATATTGTCAATCATAACATTGAAAGTTCTCAATATTGCCTTAATGTCACACTTGAAGAACATCAAGAGGGCATAAAGGAAGCAGCCAGGAAGGCTAGGATGGAGGTGATAAACAACCTTGAACAAGAATCGAGAGAAAAGTCGAAGCAAGAATTCCGAGTGTACACTAGGCAAAAATGAATGAACCAACCTCTCTCTATTGGGCATGTAATTTCACAAACAAGACCTCCACCTATGAACATACTTCTTCCTAAAAATCCTCCCAAAACCGACAAGGTGGATTTGAATTTTGACTTTGAAGGTGCATTGGAAAAAATGCACGTAACTATTCCACTAAGGGAAGTCATCAAGGTCCCATCTGTAAAAGAAAGGTTCAAAATAAATTTCAAAGTATCAGATGAGCCGATGGACCCTCTTATCATGTTACAAGTAGACCATTTTTGTTAAATTTTGAGCTATTATTAGGTTTCTTTTCAATTTACCAGATAACAATAGCATAGGTAGGATCACTGAGAGAAACACAATCACAAGATACACAGCATTTATCATGGGAAACCCTCATGGGGGAGAAAACCCAACAAAAACTTCCTTAATATAGATAGCCAATACAATGCCAAGACAATAAACCAAAACACTAGAGAATATCCAACACTGAGCAATGCGCCTCTCTCTTCCTTCTTTTCCCAACTGCAGCTACCAAACTTGTGCACTGGATGATCGAGTGAGTGAGTAAGATAATGAGGCGTTGGCTTCCTTTATTTATACAAACTGGTGGGCGCTGGAAAGGTGTCTCTTCACTGGGCAGGGCTGACTTGTCTTCTTGGTGGTTAAAACCACTTACATTAGCCTGGGGGCCAACTTCTCAATTTGCATAATATATTTAGGGTTTGACCAATCCACAAAAGGGGATTTGGTCAATTACAATGCCCGACATGATCAATCCACGAAAGGGGATCGATCTAATGAATAATAACTCAATAATAAATAGAATACTCTTTGTAGTTAGAATATTTCAACACTCCCCCTTAACAAGAAGGGTATTCTACAACATCATCAGGAGAGARATTGGGCAGYAGCATCAAGAGCATCTGGAACACTAACTGGCATATCTATAAATCATCGGAAGTTTTTCTCATCATCAATATCATCATCCACAGCAGGGAGTTGGAATGGCATCATTATCATCTTCATCAACATGGATTAGCATAACACTAATACATCATCATCATCAATAACAGCACAAGGTTGATACAAAATCAACAACAGCAGCATCACAACATGAAGGCTGGAGCATCATCAACATCAACACTAGGTTGGAAATCTTCAGCACGAAGCTGGCATCTCAACAACATCAGCACGAAGCTGGAAATCTTCAGCACGAAGCTGGCATCTCAACAACATCAGCATGAAGCTGGAAATCTTCAACACGAGGCTGGCATCTCAACAACATCAGCACGAAGCTGGAAATCTTCAGCACGAGGCTAGCATCACAACAACATCAGCACGAAGTTGGAAATCTTCAGCACGTGGTTGGCATCACAACAACATCAGCACGAAGCTAGAAATCTTCAGCACAAGGCTGGCATCAACACTACTCCCCCTTTCGAGGGAGGTCCTTTCGGACTACACCAAGCTTGTCTTGAAAGTGTTCAAACTTTACACGAGACAGAGGCTTGGTCAACACATATGCAACTTGTTCATCCGTGCTAACATAATGGAGCTTTATGGCTCCTCTCTGCACCATATCACGGATGTAATGATATCGGATTTCCATGTGTTTTGACTTGTCATGGAACACAGGGTTCTGAGTCATTTTTATGCAACTTTGGTTATCACATAGAATCACGATTGCTTCCATCTCCAGATCGAATAGACCTGTCAACAACTTCCGAAGCCATATGGCTTCACAACTGGCGGAACATGCAGCAATGTATTCTGCTTCTGTCGTGCTGAGAGAAATACTTGATTGCTTCCTACTCTGCCATGAGATCATGGCTGACCCCAGATTGAAACAACATCCTGAAGTGCTCTTTCTGTCAGAGACACTTCCAGCCCAATCTAAATCGGTATAACCACTCAGTCTGAAGTCATGATCTCCATTATAAATGAGACCAAAATCTAATGTACCCTTAAGGTATCTCATCACATGTTTTGCAGCAACCAGGTGAACATGTCTGGGCTCTACCAGAAATTGACTCAAGGTGTTCACAACAAAACATATATCTAGCCTGGTGTTCTTCAGATACATCAACAATCCAATGATTTGTTTGTACAGCGTAGCATCAATCAATTCTGACGAAGTGTCAATCAGGAGCTTCAACTTTGTTTCCATGGGTGTATTCATGAATTTGCATTTCAACATATCAAACCTCTTCAGTATTTCAACAGCATACTTCCTTGGTTAAGGAAGATCTTCTCTGGGCTCTGCCAAACCTCAAGACCTAAGAGATGGTGCATTAGGCCAAGGTCTTTCATCTCAAATTTTGCAGCAAGCTTCTTCTTACAATTAGTGATGAGCTTTTCTTCTCCAGTTAGAAATCAATCGTCCACATACAACAGGAATATAACAGGCTCATCATTCAAAACCTTTAAGTACAGGTTAGAATTAGCCTTACTCTTGGTAAAGCCCAAGCTCGTCAGAAAAATGTCAATTGTTCCATACCAAGCTCTAGGAGCTTGTTTCAATCTGTACAGAGCCTTCTTCAATCTGCAAACATGAGTCTTTTTGTCTTCAACTTCAAATCCTTGAGGTTGTTCTATATACACTTCCTCTTCAATGACACCATTTAAGAAAGTTGTTTTCACGTCCATCTGGTGTAACTTCCATTTCATCTTAGTTGCAAGGGATATGATGGTTCTGAGTGAAGTGTATCTAGCTACAGGAGCAAATGTTTCTTCATAATCAAGGCCTTCCTTTTGAGAAAAGCCACGAGCTACAAATCTTGCTTTATAGTTCTCAATACTTCCATCAGCAGCATGTTTTATCTTGCATAGCCATTTGGAAGATACCACATCCTTGCTCTTTGGTTTGAGAACTATTTCCCATACACCATTCTTTATAATGGATTGGTATTCTTCTTTCATGGCATTTGCCCATTCTTTCTTTTGAATGCCTTCTTTAAAGCGAGTGGGTTCATTTTCTAAGAGATCACACATCAAAGCCATGTAACTGGAGTATGGCTTGGGTTTCTTGACTTGTCTCATGGTTCCTTCGGGGGCACCATACTTCTCTCCATCTTGAAAAAGTTCTCTTGCCCAAGCTGGTTTTCTCTTGTGGGAGATCATCATCTAAGGAGATTCTTGAGATTCTATTATGTCATGATCTTCTAGAATCTCTTCATCATGGGAAGTTATGACTTCCCTCACTGGTTCTGCAACTCTAGGAGCTACAGGTTCTTCTTCGTATACTTCTTCAAGCTGGCATCTTCTTGATTTCTTGAGTGTTGCATCTTCATCAAAAGTTACATCTCTGTTGATCTCAATATGATGGTAACCTGGTATATAAATTCTGAAGGCCTTGGAGACCTCACAGTATCCGACAAATATTCCTTTCTTTCCTGAAGGGTCCATCTTGGATCTTTTCTCTTTAGGAATGTGTACAAATACTAGACAGACAAATATTTTGAGATGGCTTACTTCTGGCTTCTTTCCGGAGAACATCTCTTCAATGGTTTTGAACCCAAGTGCACTATGGGATAATTTATTTTGTACATATACTATTGTTCTTGTTGCTTCTGCCCATAAGTGCATTGGAAGATCTTGATCGTGGATCATAGTCTTCACTGCTTCCATTATAGTTATGTCCTTTCTTTCTGCTACACCAATTTGTTGAGGATTGTAGGGAGTGGTGAGCTCCCTCTTGATCCCGGCATCTTTACAAAAGTTTACAAACTCGTTTGAGGTGTATTCTCCTCCATTATCTGACCCGAGTATCTTTATCTTCCTTTCAGAGAGATTCTCTATCAAGGCTTTGAATTCCTTGAATTTACCGAACACTTCATCTTTTGATTTCATAAAGTAAACCCAGGTTTTGCGAGAATAGTCATCAATAAAAGACAGATAGTATACATACCCATTGATGGAGGTCGATGGCATTGGGCCACATACATCTGAGTGAATGAGCTCTAGGACTCCTTTTGCTTTACTGTCTCTTTTCGGGAAAGGTTCTTGATGTTCTTTCCTTGTGCACATCCATTGCACACACCTTCATGATTAACCTTGAATTCTGGTAGACATGTGACTGTCTTGCTTACATATGGTAATGTTAGAATATGAAAGATTGTGCTTGTTTTACCATTGACAATACCCTTGTCACCCAACCATAGGCCGAAGCCACCCTCCGAGCACCTTGACCTTGGCAGAGAAGAATACTGGTAGCAATCGATAGCCAAGCAAGGCTAATGCACCAAGCAAGAATAGAAACCAAGCTAATCAGATAATCCCACCCAGAAACTGGCACAACACCTTCCCCAGAAACTTGCGCACAAAACTGCTAACTGCAGTGCACAGAAACTGCTCTCTGCAATTCTGAGAAGTGTGTATAATGAGAACTGGCACCCTGTATTTATAGTGGTTTGGCAGACTTACTGGGGCCGACTTCTCCTTCTGAGTACTAATTAATTCACATTAATTATATTTCTGCAGCCGACATCTCGTCTAGGGTTTCCTTTACTTCTTTGCTTCCTTCCGAAATATTCTAATCTCGTCATAGGTCACAATAGAGGTTCATACCTCCCGAAGCTACCATAATATCAACACTCCCTCCTAGCTAGGGAGGTATGGTCTTGAGCCAAACAGACCATTCAACTGGTAGTATCACGAGCACCGTCATTATTATCCAACTAGATAATCTCCTGTGACAACTGGTACAATATCAATTGATAGAACACACCTATGTTTATCCATGGTAGTACGCAACTACTCAAACCGTGACACAGTCACAAACAGTGGAACAAATCAACCACAGTAGTATATCTCTATTGTCTGGAGACAAGCAGTCTCCATAACAATCATCTGATGCCAACCTGCACAGAAACATATTGTTAAAATAAACTAAATCATCTGGGCCAATCTTTCACTCACGTCTGTGAGATATGAAAGAATATCTACCCTCAGAGTAGAACAATGAGATATCTGGACTATTATTCTCAAACAAGGAAGAATAATTGTCATGTCTTATGAACCTGGACCATTCCCCACCCTGGGCCATTCTTCCTACACTAATCAAAGTGCACCCTAGAGAAAATGTATAAACCCTAAAGAATGCATGTCCTTGATTATTGAGCGTGGACCATTCCCCACCCTGGGCCATTCCTCCTACACTAATCAAAGTGCACCCTGGAGAGAATGTATAAACCCTAAGGAATGACTGTCCGGGCCATTTCCTCTGTTAAACACAAGAGGAAAAGACTGTCCTGCATCAACCTCCAAAACGGACCATTCCTCACGTTAACCACAATGAGAAATCGTTGTCTGGCAAGGCAGGCTAGCCTTCTTGAGTAACCCTCAAGAAGAGGGACTGCCCTAGACCACTCCCCGTGTTAACCACAATGGCCAGTCGTTGTCTATGATACATCAGCAATCTGGACCATTTCCCATGTTAACCACAATGGGAAATTGTTGTCCATCAGAAATCTCAATCCACTTTCCGAACAGGAAAGAACCTGTCCAATCTGGACTATTTTTCAATCACAAAGATAAATGTTTCAATAATATTTTAATGCTCCCTCCTAACCTGGAGAGTCTTCCCTTTCAGCTAAGGGAGTTATTTCCACGATCCCCATCTTCTCTCGGAAATATGCAAACTTTATTCTAGATAGAGGTTTTGTCAGAATGTCTGTTGTCTGCTCGTCAGTGGGGATATACTCGAGTTTTACCTCTCCTTCTTGGACCTTATCTTGAATAAAGTAGTATTTGATCTCAATGTGTTTCGACCTTTCATGAAACACAGGTTGTTCTGATAATCTTATACAACTCTGATTATCACAATATATTATGGTCGATTCTAGAATCTGATCAAATAAATTGGAAATTAACTTCCTTAACCATATTGCTTTAGTGCATGCTTCACATGTTGCCATATACTCTACTTTTGTTGTGTTGAGTGCAACAAACTTCTGTTTCCTGCTACCCCAAGATATCATAGAGGAGCCCAAGATGAAACACATACCTGAAGTGCTCTTTCTGTCTTCTGCACTTCCTGCCCAATCTGAGTCTGTGAATCCATGAAGCCGTATATTGCTGGATGCGGTATATCTCAAACCATAGTTTATTGTTCCACAAATATATCTTAATACATGCTTTGCAGCTATCCAATGCTCATATCTTGGTTCCACCTGGAACTGGCTTAGTGTATTTACGGCAAAGCAAATGTCTGGTCGAGTATTTACCAAATACATCAATGACCCAATTGGTTGTCGATATAGAGATGGATCTACTGGATCAGAATCTGGAGCTTTCACTTTTCTTATATCTGCATTCATAGGAGTGTCCATGGACTTACAATCCATCATTCCAAATTTCTGAAGAATCTTTATTGCGTACTTTCCTTGTCCAAGGAATAATTCACCACGCTTCTGCCATACTTCTAGTCCCAAGTAATAGTGCATGAGACCTAGATCTTTCATATCAAATTCAAAAGCTAATTCCTTCTTGCACTGGATAATGAGAGATTCTTCACCTGTTATGAATAGATCGTCAACATATA